>CAUYPK010149002.1:0-26821 GCA_963574355.1 Loris lydekkerianus | reverse complement strand
AATAAATAAAAATTAACATACGTATAATAATTGAAGCTATATTTGTTTCCTTCTCTACTTTTATTCTCCTCCCTCCCCAGTAATAGAATTTATGAGTTTTAATATTTACAAAATTGCTCTCAAAACTCCTATACGAATTTAGACACCCCCCCCCCCCCCCAACAAGTATCATCTAAGACTAACATCTCCCCTACAATATTGTTGCATGTTAAAACTTTTGGCCATCTGTAGTGTTCAATAGTATCTCATTGTTTTAATTTCTCTTTTAATTTCTGTCCATCTACTTGCTAGTGAAGTTGTTCCAGTATTTATTGGCCGTTCATATTCCTTCTTCAGAGAATTGTATATTCATCCATCCTTTCATTCGTTTAGTCATTCACTGAACAAATACTGCTGTGTACCAAATAAGTACCAGCACTATTCCAGGTACTGAAGTCCATCAGGGCACAAAACAGATGAAGACCTCTTCTCTAATGAAGTTTTACATTTAGAGGGCAGAGAGCGAGGGAACAGTAGAAGTAAATTCTGTAGTAAATAAAAGGTGGTGCTTGGGGGAACGATGTAGTACAAGGGAACTGGAGAAAGGGTAGTGAGTTTAGACTGGTGGTCTCACTGTGTCTGTGGTCACACAGGTGTCTGGATATAGCACTGGGGCAGGAATAGCTGATGTAAAAGTGCAAATGCAGGGGCAACAGGCCTTCACATACCAGGAACTATAAGGGGGTGCAGGTGGCTCGTACAGAGTGAGGAAGGGGAGCACCAGGACAGAATGTCAGACAGTTAATGGCAGGCTGGATCACGCCAGCCACGGCACATACATTGGCTTTCACATGCTGTGACACAAGGAGTCACTGGAAGATTTGATCAGAGGAGCGATGGAGTCTGAGTTCCTTTTAAAGGATCACTGTCGTTGCTGTGGTTAAAAGCAGAATGTAGGGGAAGACTAGATGCAGGGAGACCAGTTAGGAGGCTCTTGCATTAGTAATCTAAGTGAGAGGGTGATGGCTTGCACAAGCATGGCAGGGAAGGTAAGGAGTTCAGTTTGGGAAATTTGAATTTGAGATTCCTCCATGAAATTCAGGGTAAAATATCTTTTCTAACAAACTATGCTCATAACATGGACTTTTGGTCACAGGATATAGTTGTATCTCAATAAATGTATGCTAAGTGACTAAAATAGTAAGATTAAACCCATTCTTCCTAATGATTTTACTTCCACTTTGGAGAGCTTTTTTTAAAAAAAAACCCAACCTCTGGGACAGAGTTAATTAGTTTTGAAGGGCATTAATGAAAAACCTTTGAGACTCATAGTGGTGATTAGCAATGAGCAATTGAATACAGAATTATGAAAAGAAAATGAATTATTCTTTATTAAGCACCTCTCTTCTTCTTCTTCAAGAAATAATACATCACTTGTGACCACGGTTTTTTCCCAAAGCTACTTTTTATGCTTATTGTAAATGAGCAAACAGAAGTTCTGATAGATGTGACTATTTCAAAATTCTTAAAACTTTCTGCTACTCCATTTCCTCAGCTTTTTTCGCTTAAAAATAACCACTAGCTCTAATTTCCATTGAGTTTATTTAATGTATTTGATAGGTAGAACATGGGATGAAAGCTGCTTACAGTAGCTAAAATACACCAATACTAATTATCTGAGGCTTGGGTGTTTTGTTTCTGTGCTTCCACAGAGGGAAAATTATCCTTTTAGGATCATTTAATGTGTAATAATTTCATATGGCTGTTTTCTGGGTAGAAATTCCGTGATACCCCTTCCCCAAACATGACAGTTAATTGGAGTAAGTTACCTTAATACATACAACTAAATTACCAAGGAACTATTTCACACATGTAGAGAGACAGAAAACAATTACCTGTGAGCTGGAATTCTGCGATCACCAGCAACTAAAATTACATCACACAACTGTTTATGTCTCAGGTAGTTTTCCATTTTTTTAAAGGTTTGCTCAGCATGATTAAGGGCTTGGAAAAATTCATCTGATGAACATGGCTCCATAGTATGGCAGGATGATAATGTCTGACTACTATTGGAAGTCCTGAAAAGAAAGAAAACACGGATTTTGAAATATCCCTATCACCTTAAAAAGATTTTTCCTATGAAGTCCTATTTAAGCCTTCAAATGCAATAGAAGAAATCAATGCTACTTATCAATATTAATATATAGTCATTCATCATTTTAGTCTTTAAAACCAAGGATGACTGAAGTCAGACTTGTCTTATGAACACTATGAGTGAATACAACATGTTAGTTAATAGCTACACATATTCTTTGCAGTACCTGTTTTTGAGGTCTTTTCTCTGTTAAACCCAACATCTCTGCTAAAGAAGTGCCAAGCTACCTTCATATCGATAACCATATCTCCTAATATTATGTTTAAGGGCCTAAGAGAGCATTCTATGAATAAAAAGGAAGAAGTTTGGTATAACTTCTGATAGGATATGTGTTGCTTTTCATGCCACAGTTTGTGAATTGTAATTGTGGTTTCCTATTTCATTGATGTAACTGGGCAGAAATTAAAAAAAGTTTTCAATAAAAATACAAAGCAAAGTTAAGCCAAAAAAAAAAAGAGAGAGAAAGAGAAAAAGATCATTATGTTCTCATCTTTGAAGGCAGAAAGACAATGTAACTATTGTAGAGATACAAACCCTCGTCATCCTTTACTTAAAAAATAGGTTCTGTATGGGCCGGGTGAAGTGGCTCACGCCTGTAATCCTAGTACTTGGGAGGCGGAGGCAGGTAGATTGTCTGAGCTCATGGGTTCAAGACCAGCCTGAGCCAGAGCTAGACTTTGTCTCTAAACGTCTCTAAAAAATAGCCAGGTGGTGTTGTGGGTGCCTGTAGTCCCAGCTACTTGGGAGGCTAGGGCAACAGAATTGCTTGAGCCCAACATTGCTTGAGGTTGCTGTGAGCTATGACTCCATGGTACTCTACCAAGGGCGACATAGTGAGATTCTGTCTTACAAAAAAAAAAAAAAAAAAAAAAAAAGGGTTATCCCCAGTTCATTTGTAAAATATATTGCCATAAAAAGAGTTATGAGTAATTCTTGTAATATTCTGGCCAGTCCTAAAAAGTGTAGATATTATAACTTTTATTACAGATTAAAGCAATTTGATACCATAATCCAGGTGTCTAAAAATTTACCTGAAATTTCCAAATTATAATACAAAGTGTATGAGTTATATGTGTCCATCTGACTAACTGATGGAAATTATAAAAAAGTAAAAATATCAGTACTAAAAATGAAGTCCTGAGTCCACACCCTCCCCACCTCTACCACCAAACCCCCTCTCCAGCCAGGATCACTTAAATCAAGTAATCAACATCTGTTGGTTATGCAAGTTAACTACCAAACCACATATTGTGCCATAGCTTTGTTCTCATTTCTCATCAGATCTTCTTTTAAGGATATTATGATTCTGACAAATGCTTTGTTGAATCAAGCTTCATGATATTTTAAGCGAATCTTCTTAATATAACTATCTAATAATCTTACCAAAAAAGAAAAAGTTACTGAACTCTTAAAGTAAAGGGGGCTAAAACCAAGGAGATTAAGTGGCTTGCCAAGAGTCACAGATTCTGGTAGAGGTAAGGGTTATTGTAGAGACTTACTGTGTGTTCACCAAAACCCCTATACCTTTTCCCCTGAGAATGTAGCTAGACAACATTTCCCAGCTATTCTTGCAATTAGGCTACGGTCTTATGATGGAAATGTACTGTGTTACATCAACACGGTTCACCTTCAAGTGGTGAAGGACAGGCATGGCTTTCCCATACTCTGTCTCCCTGTCTGCAGGTTGAAAGAAGGCTGAGGACTCAGATGAAAGAAAAAATAAAATACATAAAAGATCACTCAAGCAAGAGCACTCACATGGAACTGAAATTTTTGTTTTAGAAGTTAGCAGTGCCTTCACCAATAAATATTTTGACTTAAATCCTCCTAGTCCCATGCATTTTCAGTGTCGTATAAATATAAGCACTAATGATCTTGGAAGATAACTATCAGTAATGATAATAGAAGTGAAATATATATTATCTAGAAAGGATGTGCTGTACACAATGACTATCATTGGTGTGATGACTTGAAGAACTCCGTACAATATACTCAACTTCACATTTAATGTCATTATTCTATCTTAGCACTCTGGGAGGCTGAGGCTGGTAGACTGCCTGAGCTCATGGGTTCAAGATCAGCCTGAACCAGAGCGAGAACCCATCTCTAAAAATAGCTGGGCGTTGTGGCAGGCACCTGTAGTCCTAGATACTCAGGAGGCTGAGGCAGGAGAATCACTTGAGCCCAAGAGTTCGAGGTTGCTGTGAGCTGTGATGCCATGGCAACAAAGTGAGACTGTCTCCCTAACTCCCCCACTCCCCACCAAAAATAAATAAATAAATAATTAAATAAAACAAAGTCATTATTCTAAAAATGTATTGAGTAATGTAATTTTATATGTTACTTATATAAATAAATGGGAATTCAAAACTATTTTAAAATCTAGGAGAAAGCGTAACAATAAGCCAAAAAATAATGTGGGAAGAAAACCTTTCTCAATAAAATGAAATTTTATACCATCAAGTGATTACAAGAGCATTAGTGATCTAAGGAGAAGAGAAAATTATAATATCTAATTTTTGTAAGCCATAAAGTCTTTAAAGAACAAGATAAGGTAAATAAATCGATACTTCTTTCTTAGGGTTCCTATATTTTATATCCCATTTTTTGTACTTCACATTGAATTATCAGTAATGACTAAACAGTGAGTTAGTTGAATGGGTTTTGAGTGATTAATTGCCATTAGCATTTAACATAAATGCTAATCAATGTTAAATTTACTTTACATTGTTATTATAGTTACTAAGTTACTTCAGGCTACTTTAGATGTTGGTATGATATAAGCCCAAGAAGGTAAGCCACCTCTTTTCTTGTTGAGAACCTTTAGGGATTTTGGTACCCATGAAATAAATCAGAATAACCTGGGGCGCATTTCAGCATCTGTGTCTACAGCCTCATTCCCTAAGTTACTAGAGCCGAGGTGAGATTTGAACACTGGAGTTTAAAAATAATTTTATATTTACTACTACACAATAAATACAAGTGATGGAATTCAATATATACACCCTAAACCTATTAAAGTTTTTGAAAAAAGAAAAAACTAATTTTATTTTTAATAGGCAAATAATAATTGTATATATTTACAGGGTACAATGTGATGTTTTCATACACGTATATATTTTAGACTGCCCAAATTAGGCTAATTAGCAAATCTATGTAACCTTAAATATTTATCATTTTTTGTGATAAGAACACTTAAAACCCTTTCTGTTAGCTATTTAAAATATACTTTTTAATTTTTTTTTAAAAATAGAGTCTTACTCTGTTGCCCTGGGTAAAGTGTAGTTTAGGTGTCCTAACTCACAGCAACCTCAAACTGTCGGGCTCAAGTGATCCCCTTGCCTCAGCTTCCCAAGTAGCTGGGGCTACAGGCGCCCACCACAACACCCAGTTAGTTCTTTTCTATTTTTTTTTTTTTTTAAATAGAGATGGGGGTGTCGCTCTTGCTCAGGCTGGTCTTGAATTCCTGAGCTCAAACAATCCACTTGCCTCAGACTCCCAGAGGCTAGGATTACAGCTGTGCCTGGTCCTTGAAATATACATTAGTCACCTTGCAATAGGACACAAACTTTTTCCTCCTAACTGTAACTTTGTCCCTACTGACCCACATCTCTCCTCTCTATCCACCTCCCATCTTCTGTCTCTGGTAAGCATCATTACACTCTCTACTTCTAAGAATCTGACTTTTTTATATTCCACATACAGTACGAGTGAGATCATATAGTAGAACACTGTATTTTTTAAAAGGTCTACAAGTGATCGTAACCTGTATCACAGGCTGAAGATCATTGGTATATACTTCAATACAAAATCAGCATGTGGGCTCGGCACCCATATCACAGTGGTTACGGTGCTAGCCACGTATACTGAGGATGGCAGGCTCGAGCCCGGCCCGGGCCAGCTAAACAATGACAACTGCAACAAAAAAAAGCTGGGTGTTGTGGCAGGCACCTGTATTCCCAGCTACTTTGGAGGCTGAGGCAAGAGAATTGCTTAAGACCAAGAGTTTGAGGTTGCTGTGAGCTGTGATGCTACAGCACTCTACTAAGGACAACATAGTGAGACTCTGTCTCAAAAAAAAAAAAAAATCAGCATGTGATGAACTTACAGATCAAAATATTGATTTATACAGTGGATGCTTTACTTCAAATATATGTAAACTGAATTTCTTTGAATAAAATATTTTAAATGAACTATTAGAACTCAAAGGAATGTGTTATTTTCAAAATGAGCAGAAAGTAAAACGTCAAAATTATTTAAACAGGCCAGGCATGCTGGCTCATGCCTACAATCCCAGCACTTTGGGAGGCTCAGGTGGGAGGATCACTTGAGGCCAGGAATTTGAGACCAGCCAGGGCAACATAGTGAGCCTTCATCTCCTAAAAAAAAGAAAAAAAATTGTTTATATAGTCATCGCTAGGTATCCTCAAGGATTGGTCCCAGGATTCTTGTGGACAACAAAATCCACGGATGCTCAAGTCCCTTCTGTAAAAATGGCATGATACAGTATTTGTAGATAAGCATCTCTAGATTACTTATGGGACCGAACAATGCAAATGCTATATAAATAGTTGTTATATGGTATTGATTTTTATTTGTATTATTATTTATTCTATTTTTTTTCTTATTCATTTTTCAAATATTTTCCATCTGCAGTTGATTGAATTTGCACATGTAGAAGGCCTACTATATACATACACATTAACTAAAGAATGCTTCTAAAATAACATTCCAAACTTCTTTATTTCCTTTCAAGTCTTTAACTGCCATCACATGTTAAATGAACACGTTATTTCAATGTGACAATTAATTCACTGAGATTTCTGGGCACAGTAATCACTTCCACTGCTCCATATGAAGGATCAAAAGAAGTGGAGGCTTCTAATTCGTATCCTGCTGAGAAGTATGGCCGTTGTTCACAGAAGGAGCCTGAAGGAGGAAGGACAGCACCACTCCACAGACTTGGGGAGCTGCACAGCTTTCTACCAATTCTTCTTTTACTTTCTTAAAAACACTAGATACTTTGTACGTACAAGTTTATCAACGCAAGAATTTACTTTAACAAAAGAATTTATTGCACATCCATACAACTGTAGGACATTAGGCATTGAAGCAATCATATGCAGAGCTTTTATGCCTAGGAGGTATCTTCCCAGTAATTTAAATCAGCCCCTTTATTTTTCAGATGAGAAAGTTTGAGGCCCAAAATAACCAAAGTAACACCCTAAATGTCTTTACATTTAGGCAGCTGGTTGCAAATCATCCCCAAAGGAATTGGGAATTCTTGTTTATCTTTAAACTAAGGCATCAGTGAGTACAAGAACTAAGGGTATGAAAAGAGAATGATGGTAGAATGTGAATGAGAATAATTCTACAGGAAAAAAAAAAAAAAAAGACAATAGAATTAAGGATTTTAGGCCAAAGCCCACTGCTTGTAACTGCTACTTAGTAAGAGTTTCTTAGGTTTCCATGGACAGGGATCACATTCCTGTCCCTGGCTAATTAAACTGCTTTAAATATTCTGGCTCTGTGTAACCAACAAGTTTAATACTTTCTTATTCTTTCTTTTCCTATTACTTGCTTTAGTTTGGAAAGTTGAATTAAAAAAGTATTTGTGAATGAAGTTTCTTAGAGCTGTGTTGTCCAAACCAGTAGCCACTAACCCCATTAGACTATTTTAATTAAATGAAATTTAAAATTCAGGTCTTTAGTTGGGCTACTCATATTTCATATATTCAAGAGTCCCATGGGACTAATGGCTACCAAACTGGATGGTACAGATAGGAACATTTCTATCTGTGCAGAAAGTTCTATTGCACACAGCTGGTCCAGAGTCCTACAGACTTGGGTTCAACTCCCATTTTGTCACTCACTATGTTATCACTCTGGAACAAGTTATTTAACTTCTCTAAGCCTTAGCTTCTTCAACAGCAAAACAAGAATAAGTAATGCATAAGTATTTTCCTTTAGGGGATCCTCATAGGAGGATTATTAGATGAAATAACGTGTGCATAGTCCAGGCGCAGAGCAAGCACACAATCAAGGTGAACTGCTATCAGCAGAAACTTGCTTTTCAGGGACCAATGGGAAGGTTTGCAATCTCAGCCTTTTGTCTTCATACAATGTAATTTCATGATTGTCTTAAAAAAAAAAAAAAAATCCTCAGCGTTATTAATTTTTACAACTAAATTTCATACTTTTAAAAATATCCTTTAGTAAACCCAATAGACATCCTAACGAACAATGCAAGCACCTGGGAATAGGCCATTTTTAGAGCATTTAAAATATATGTCTCTCTGATTTCTACTTGATCTTTTCCATAATATCAGAGGAAACACACCTAACACCTCTGCTTAGTTTTTTTTATTTTTTTGGCCGGGGGCCAGGTTTGAACCCGCCACCTCCAGTATATGGGGCCAGTACCCTACTCCTTTGAGCCACAGGCGCCGCCCACCTCTGTTTAGTTTTATTTATATATTACTAAGATAAATTATACCTCAAAGAATTACATGAGATCATTCAAAGCTTTTACAATAGACTTTCACTGTAATGAACTATACATTGCTGAATATTTCTATGCTACAGGGAAACATTTAATTTGTAGCTTATATCTCTCTCTGCAGCAGGCAATGAATTTGTAAGTCAGAAAAATGGCTAAACAGAAAAAAAGAGGCAAATATCAAACAGAATCAAGTCACCATCTACAGAGTAACTACTCATATGCACCAGTTAGAAACTCTGGGGATGCTAAGGAAAAGAAAATTCCTTAGTGAAGAGAACTGGAATTTGAAGAGTCAAGTTTTATAAACTGGAAAAAAAAAAATGAAACAGCAGTATCGGGTAAGCCTTGTAATTCCCCAGACCTCACACTTGCTCACAGGTGCGTGTCTTCACACACTATGCACCATGACTAATAATACTTTTTTTGTTACTTTTAGCACCAGAATTTGTAGTAGGGTTTCTTACTGGAGTAATTTTTCAAAATAATTTTTTAAAATTATTGCACAAGAGTTATACTGTGTATGATTTTGAACAGGAAAAAACCTGCTTTGAAGCTCTAAATGGTCTATCTGGCTCATTCTCTAGGTTTACTCCTAGCCACCTGTGTCAGAGCTCATGGTATTCAGAATTCACGGCTTCGCAAATGTGCAATTACTATACTATGAATCTTTTGGCATCTTTTACAAATATTCAAACCACAAACTTCTTAGTATAGGCTAGCACAGTGATTTTTAACTGGTATGCCATGGCACACTGGTGTGCTATGAGAGGATCTTAGGTGTGCCACAAAAACTTCTAAAGAACATCAATTATTTGAAAGAATTTCAAAGCACAGTAATATTCTTTACTTTACTTTTTTTTTTGATCAACATAATTTAAGTGTACCATGGAAGTTTAACTACACAATCAAGTGTGCTATGAGATTGAAAAGGTCGAAAAACGCTGGACTAGCCATTTCTAAATTTTTTGATGCATACCCTTTTCAGTATGATCTTAAGCATGTACCCAAGTATATATTTATTTATAATAAATAATATATATTATTAATAGATAATATATATTACATATCATATAATATATAAAAAATAACATAAATAAATATTTATTTATAAAAGATATACAGATACCATTGTAAATTTATATTATAAAATACAAAATAGAGATTAAAAGATATAATATAAATAGAAGTTCTAATATATGTTTTTAACTTTTACACCCATCAGTCATCTTGTGTGTCTCCAACTGGAGTACAACTGCTACCGGAACACAGAGAAGGAAAGACTGGTGTGGGCCAATGTTTGAAAAGGCAGCAAGGAGGAGGCAAGATTTGAAATCTGTCTTGAAGGTTAGGTGGGTGGAGTTATTGTCCCCTTTAAGGAGGTGATCTTCTCTAAAGACAAAGGCAGTTGTATGAAGAGAAATGGTAAAAGCTAAGGAAAAAGCACATCTTCATCCTCCCCTTTTCATGACAAACACTTTGATTTGGGGATTTATAGATTCTCCCCATGCCCCCAGCATAGTGCCCAGAGTACCTGGATAGAGAGATAAATGCTGCTTTATAAGAATCAAACTTCCTAATAACCAGGGTGAAGGGGCAGCGCCAACGGGCACTTTGATTACAATGCTAGTGAGAATTAAAATACAAATCCTGAAATGACTGAGAATACAAATTAAAAACCCTGAAAATGTGTGCATTTTGGATTTTGTCCAGAGGAAGTGAACATCTATAGGAGGTACAGAGCTCTAACTACAGGGAAGATTTATCACAGGTTATTTCTGGTATGAAAGCTGACATTATTTTTGCCTAGCCAGGATTCCTTCTTAGGATACAGAACCCATCTCTACTTTTGAGTAAACCACACATCCCCACCTCAGCCTCCGTGGCTTGGGCAGACTTAAGCAAGCGGTTGAGGCCTGGCCAATGAGAGCATCGCATCTCCTGGCAATGATAACTGGTTCAAGTACACAATCGAAATAAGGCCAATCAGAATCAACTTCACTTTTCTGTTAGCACTCCAGAAAATAGTCACTTTCTTTCCACTGGGCTCACTAAGGAGAGAAAACATTAGGTAGGAGCTGCTAATGGCTTTTTTTGCTATCACACTGAAAGTCTACCTGGGATAATGCCATCATGAAGGAAAACAGAATTTAGAAAGGGAGAAAAAGAGCTTCTGGGTGTTACTGGAATATCTCGATGCAGTCATGACTAAAGCTGGGCTCTATTCTGGGACTCTTTATTTACTTTTGTGAACCAAAAATTTTGCTTACTTTTTGCTAAGCTATCTGATTTGGGGCTTCTGTCTTTTGCAACCAAAGGAGTCCTAATTTTAAAATTTATATTAGAATTAAAGAAGCAGGCTACAAAATACTACGATGATAAAATTGAGATTTTTATTTTAAAAACACATATTATTGTAATTATTATTCAAGTAGAGAAAATTTGCCTGTAGAACACATCCCCAAATTATAGCTATTGTTTTATCATGGCTGGGTAATTAGTGATTTTTATTTTTCCATTTTTGCTTATCTCTATTTTCTGCTGGCTGTATGGTAAAAAATACATTATGTAGTATGGTAAAAATTCATTTAAAAAATGAGATCCAAAGAATGCTGAAGAGGTCTATACATCTGTCTTCACTTCTTATAAACCTATTGATGATAACCCAGATCCATTCTTTATGTCCACCACGGTAAATTAGTTTCAGCTGGAGACACATGTATCCAGGTAGAGACCACATTTCTGAGCTTCCCTTGTAACTAAGTGTCGCCACTAAGTTTGCACCAATGGAATATGAGTAGAACTGATATATGCAACTTGTGTCACTTGCTTAACGTAATTCTCTTTTCCTCTCTTTGGTCCTTCTCACAGGTTGGAATACAGAGGGAGAGATGAGTTAGCTACAACCAGGCAGAGAGGATAAGTCTTCACTTCATGGAGAAACAACAGGGAAGGAACCTGGGTCTCTGAACTTGCCCACCTGTCAGATGATAGAGAAATAAACTTTTTTTTTTTTTTTTTTTTTGAGACAGTCTCACTATGTTGCCCTCAAACTCTCGGGCTTAAGTGACTCTCTTGCCTCAGCCTCCCAAGTAGCTGGGACTACAGGCACTCGCCACAACACCCAGCTATTTTTCAGTTGCAGTTGTCATTGTTGTTTAGCAGGTCAAGGCCGGGTTCAAACCTGCTACCCCCAGAGTGTGCGGCCAGCACTGTAACCACTGAGCTATGGGTGCTGAGCCAAGAAATAAACTTTGATCTTATTCTGTCACTGTGTTTCTGACTCTCTCTGTTATTAATCATCTTAGCCTAAGCCCTAGTAATATACTTCCTAAAGTTAAATAATAAAATTATATATAGTAGAAACTCTATAGTTGACCATCTCCCTACACTGACCATTTCCTTAAGTTGACCGAATTTTTTTTCTTTCTTTTTTTTTTTTTAAGAGACAGAGTCTCACTTTGTCACCCTCAGTAGAATGTCGTGGCGTCACAGCTCATAGAAATCTCAAACTCTTGGGCTTAAGTGATTCTCTTGCCTCAGCCTCCCAAGTAGCTGGGTATATAGGTCCCCGCCACAATGCCTGGCTATTTTTCGTTGCAGTTTGGCCAGGGCCGGGTTCAAACCTACCCCTTCGGTAATGAGGCCAGTGCCCTATTCACTTAGCCACAGGTGCTGCCTTAGTTGACCTAATTTTCATAGACTGGACATGCACTACATGTACGTATCAATACAGTAGGCCTCGTCCCTGGTGTTGACTGCCTTTCTATGTTCACCAGATTGTTAACAGTCCCTTGGTCAACTTAATAGTGGTCCTACTGTAGTTATGTGTCTATGTCAGGCGTCCTCAAACTTTTTAAACAGGGGGCCAATTCACTGTCCCTCAGACTGTTGGAGGGCCGGACTATAGTTTAAAAAAAAAAACCAACTATGAACAAATTCCTATGCACACTGCACATATCTTATTTTGAAGTAAAAAACAAAACAGGAACAAATACAATTCACACCGCTTCATGTTGCCCGCAGGCCACAGTTTGAGGACACCTGGCTATGTGGTGTATGCATGAGGCATTGTTTTCATGCCTAATACATCTGGTTCTAAAAACTTAAAATCTCATTATTGAATTCCAAGTGGAAAAAAAGTAAAATAAAATGTGAGCAGTGAACCTGAGAAGACAGGTTCTTCTGCTTTAAAAATTTGGAATTAAAAAGGCCAACTGTGCAACTGTAGTGCCTTATCTATCTTTTCATAAGCTGATTCTTCAGCCTTCGCAGAAGTTCTGGGAATTAAATACGATTTCAATAAATTCCTATTTTGTTTAAAGCATCCAGTCAATTTCTTTTGTTTAAAACTAAGAACTGTGATTGATGCAGCATACAGACAGGCTTCAGAGAGCTCCTGACCTTGGATTGTATATGAGATATTTAATACACACACACATAAACACACATACACACGGTGTTTTCTGCGGAGAGGTTACATGGCTTATGTTAGATTCTCAAGGGAGTCGGTGATATGATGTGAGCACATGTGTATGAAGAGGAACAGTATGATATACCCTTCCCAGATACAAGCCCATTATAGTTGAACTTCTGCGTCATCTCCGAAAACATTTGTTTTTAAAGTGCAGAAATGGGCTCATTGTCCAAAGCACACTGGTTACGGCACCAGCCACATGCACCAAGGCTGGTGAGTTCGAACCCAGCCCAGGACATTTAAACAACGACAACTGCAACCAAAAAATAGCCAGACGCCTGTAGTCCCAGTTAGTTGGGAGGCAGAGGCAAGACAATCGCTTAAGTCCATGAGTTTGAGGTTGCTGTGAGCTGTGACACCGCAGCACTCTACTGAGGGTGACATACTGAGACTCTGTCTCAAAAAAAAAAAAAAAAAAAGTGTGGAAATGCAGAAGATTTTAATTTAAATGGAACCAGAATTAATAGACTGGATCAAATAATGAGATACAGGGACAACATAAAGAAGGCCAAGGAAAAAGAGACTGCCTTTTAGGAAATGTGTTATTAACCAGATGACCTCTTGCTGGGAGAGGAGGACAACTTTTGCCTTTAGAATGAGCTGAAGAGTAGTCATTGAACTGACCCAGGAATAAAAGCATTCAGGATGCCTGCAGTGAAACACAGAATATCAAGCAACCAGTAAGATGGGTCAGAAGATTGTGGATAAGTAGTTGTGGCTGGGTCAAGAGATCATAATTGCACCCCAGCCAGGCTTGGCATTCTCCAGAACCAAGATAAGAGAATTAACTGGAGAAAGAAGGTGAAACTATTAGAATGAGTTATTAGCTGTCTGTTAATCTGGCTGAAGTCTGTGATTAAATGAATAGTCACAGAGAATTGTCTACTCCAGTAGGCAGTACAGCACGATGTTCCCTTAAGAGAATGAAATCCACATCTGAATTGTGTGGGTTCAAAGTGCAGCTATTTCCAAGTAATCAAGGTCAGTATCAACACTGATCCTAAGTCAGTGCGCCTTTGAAATGATGTGATGAAAATGTCAGTCTAATTATGAGGAAAACATCAGAAAAAAAAAAAAATCACAATTGAGTAAGACATTCTACAAAACACCTAACTCCATATTCACAAAACTGCCAAGGTCAATGAAAACCATGAAAGTCTGAGAAACTGTCACAGCCAAGAGGGGCCTAATGAGACATGATGACTTAACGTAGTGTGATATCTTGGATAGAATCCTAGAACAGAAAAAGGACATTAGGTAGAATACTAATGGAATCTGAATAAAATATAGACTTTAGCTAACAATAATGCATCAACAGTGGTTCACTAATAGTAATCAGTGCACCAACTGATGTAAGATGTAAGTAATAGGGGAAACTGGGTGTGGAGTACACATCAACACAATCTACTATCTTTGTGATTTTCCTGTAAATCTAAAACTGTTCTAAAAAACATAGTTTCTCTTTAGAAATGCAGCTGTTTTACTTATTAACTTGAGCAAGTTACTCAGTCTTTATTTATTTATTTTTGCAGTTTTTGGCTAGGGTGGGGTTTGAACCCACTACCTCCGGTATATGGGGTCAGCACCCTCCTCCTTGAGCCACAGGCGCCACCCAAGTTACTCAGTCTTTATGGGGCTCATTTGTCCCACCTATAAAATTATAATTAGGTCAGGTTGATACCAGTAGCAACCTAAATCAAAAATTTGTTGTGAAGACTAAATGAGTCAATACAGAAAGTGCTTAGAACAGTGTTTAGGAAGTATCCAGTTGAGCTATGATCATCTTCTTGTCTTCTGATGGGGTTGTATCTGGATAAGCCCCATCTAAGTTGAAAATACACTTTCAACTTACCATGGCTTATCAGGCTACAACTTAATTGTAAGTTGAGTACTAAATGCACATCACTTTCACATCATTGTAAAGTTGAAAAACTGTAAATGAAACCATCCTAAGCTGAAAATAATCTGTATTTATAAAGTACAGTTAAAATTTTATGCAAAATAACTAAAAAAGGTCCAATGCAAAAAGTATTAAACTCTAACTTTATAAACAAAATTTAAAATAATGAAATTTCCCCATTTAAAAATATGTCCACAGCCAGCGCCTGTAGCTTAAGCCGCTAGGGCACCAGCCACAGGTTCTAATCCAGCCCAGGCCTGCCAAACAACAATGACAACCGCAAACAAAAAATAGCTGGGTGTTGTGGCGGGTGCCTGTAGTCCCAGCTACTTGGGAGGCTGAGGCAAGAGAATTGCTTAAGCCAAAGAGTTGGAAATTGCTGTAAGCTATGATGCCATGGTACTCTACCCAGGGTGACAGCTTGAGACTCTGTCAAAAACAAAGATGTCCACAATTACATAATTTCAAGGTGGGTAAACCAATGGAAGTATAAACCATGGGTTACCATCATATAAACCTTGGGGGCTAGCCACCTATCACTCACATAAAAGGTGACAATTCTGTTACTTTTGGTCTAAAATTCTTCGTGGTATAAGAAAACAAAATGTGTATTTTAATACCAACCTAATGACTTAAATGGCTCTCATGGAGGAAAAAAAGGTGGCTATACTACAGACCCAAGCTCAGAGTTAGCAGGCAGGAAACTTTTAAATCCTTTAGGTAGGTGGCAGCAGGAATTACTAGACGTCTACAGCTCAGGCAGACATCTCTCCATGCTAGAATACAATGGCTAAAACATATTACCAACATATGCTGCATCTTAACTCCTGCTTTAAAGTGCCCAGATCCACTGTGGCTGATGTGACTCTGAGTATTCAAAACTCCCAGCTGTTTTTTATCTAATAACTCAAATTTTTGGTTTAAGTCCTGAGGATCTATGTAAATATTATGACTATTTAAATAAGAAATTAGCATATAATGTGTATTTTCCTATTATATCTTTAATATTTAAAAATCTCAATCTATAGTATACTCAAAATATTTGCTATCTATTTCATTATTTGCAAATGTTATATAAGAAAAAGAATTGTTCCTAAGTTATATACAAAATTTTGATACATGTCAGTGTAACTTTTCTTGACATTTATGGTGATAGGCTTTGATTTGTTTACAATGGAAGGGCAACCACTCAGAGAAGCCTGACTGCTCACTTAATCAAAAAGATGAGAGCAAATAAATGTATCCTTATGATAAAGGTCAAAGACTCAGAGGATTGAAGGAAGATGTAAGAATTATATATATTTAATCTAGAAAAAAATGGAGAAGTAAAAATATACATACAAAGGACATTTCTAAAATCTATAATGTGTTTTTTTTTTTTCCTTTTTTACAATAAGATGTTTAGATTAAAATTTCAAGCCACCAGGGATATTAAATTGCTTTGATATACTCCTCCTCATATCTAAAAAAAAATCAGACTTTTTAAATAATACATATATTTTAGAAATAGTCTAGTCATTGAAGATATAAACTGTCAACTCTCATCTTACTTTAATGAGGCTTCTTGATTAGCATGTAAAGCTATATTTATTTTAGATTAAAAAAACTTTGTCTTTTATCTCCTATACATAAAAAAATTTTAATTTTATATTCTTGAAGAATGCACATAGCAATCTCTCAGTCAAAAAAAGATAATCTTTTTCTTTTATAATGAACAGTCCACCATGACATTTTAGTATGCATGCTAAAGAATGAATTAATTTTATTTCAGGAATCATTCCATATGCAAACTACCTTTGTTGTAAGGAGGTAAATTATAGTGACTGAAGTGTATAATCTTTTCTAGATTATACCTGTATCAAAATTTTAAACTCACGTTATAATCTCTCCACGTTGATACAAATTATGAGTTTTATGTTAGTTTACTTATGTTGATAAATAAATGTTTTGCTTATTCTAATTTTGTTAAAATAGTCTTAATATATTGTATTGATTTTTAAATGGCATGATATTTACTTTTTGGTTTCCACAATAATGATAAACCATGAACCTTTTACTACATAAATTATTTTCTTTATGGCAACAACTCTCCAAAGAAAATACGAAACAATGAAACCACATTAGCTCAATTGTTCTCCATATTAAAGTTACTAGTAGCTCCTATTCCCTTAAGGTAATAGTAAGTCATGGAATAATTAACAATTTTTTAATTAAATACACCATTTACCTATGTAAAGATATTCCCCTCTGTCCATTACAGAAATGATTACAGACGACTGGTCTATATTTTTTGTCATTCTAATACCACAATTCAGAATTCTATGTTCTGAAGGTTAGAAGAGGAGAAAGTGGTAAATGTCCTCAAGTAAGAGATAACTGAACGTTATGAATTCATTCTGTCTCAATCTGTATGATGCCTATATCCTTAATAACCAACTTACAAATTACAAGTGTTGTCAAAACCTGAACAGAAATTTTAAAAGAAAAAGAATACAGTAATCAAACTAGACACATGATAAGCTATTTGTGTCTTTAAACATTTAGAAATATTTGCAAATGAAGATGAATCAGAAAGATGACTTTCATGTTCTAACTTGTTACATAATACGTTATTGTAGTTTAAACTGATTGATAAGAAAATTCATTTAAAAGACCAAGCCAGATCCCAAGGATAAAGATTGATAAAGAAAAAAAATGGCAATTTCATAATGATTCTATTTTCCTTTTTCTAATTTATTTCCCCTTCTGTTTGCCCTCTTTCCACCAGTTGACCACATCCAGCCCCTCAACATTCCCTTAAGCTCTCCTGAAAGATTATCTTTCATTTCCCTAAATAGCACAAATTTCAGTAAAAGTGAAAACAACAGGAATTAGTAGCTGTCATCCTAGAAAGAGACATGTTACTTAGTATTCTCTGTATTAGTCTGAAGAGCTACAACATAGACAGGACAAAGAGAAATAACCATAAGAAAAATATTGACAACTGCAAAGGTGTCAAAAAATTGGCAACTACAATGTGCATCTTTTTGTAAAATCTTTCATTTTCCTTAAATTAAAAAAATGACTGTATAATGACTGTTTTATGTAGACTAAAATGTCACATAAAATTTTATACTATAGAAATGCCTTCTATAGTTTGGCTCTGAAATATAGAAGGTAAATGAATGAAGGAATCTGCAAGGCAATGATGCATGAGATTGCCACTATATATTATTTTTCAAAGCAGAGCCAGATCTATATATGGAACACAGATATGAAGGCTGTTTGTTGTCCTTGATATTTTATAGAATATTAGAACATTTAAAAAAAAAACCCTAGCAAAAGTATGCCATGTTCATACCAAGATTATACACTTATATACGTAGATGTACTTACATAATCATACATTTTAAATAATATTAAATTATTTTAAAACATTATAGACAATAAACCCCAAACCCCTTTTCTAACAGTAAGAAAATAATCCACCTGCATGAACTGGAATCAGATTCATTTTCTTCTTCACTAGTGCCATCATCCACTTCTGGTCTATCCAGCCAGTGTGCACCGCCACAATCTTCTGCTGTAAACTCAAATGCAGGGACTTCAGAGGTGGATGCCATTGGCCAAGAAGGTGAACTCTGAAAATCCAGTTGGCTGGACCTTCGGTAACCAATTGAAGCCAATGGCAATTGTAGGCTACATGGATCTAAAAACTTTCTCCCACCGTTTGCTCCAGTCTGTCCTCGATTCCAAAATTCTCCCTGCTGGCTGTCAACTGTAGAATTAGGAGATGATGCTTGATGGCCAAACCACCTCCATCTGATTTTCAAAATCTGTTTCACATCAAACTCTTTACGAGAACCAGACATCCTCAGAGAAACCAAGTGATCGTCTAGGCAACGGGCAAAAAGCACTGCACACAGATTTGTGCATCCAACCAAGACAAGAGAAGTATATGCCCTGCTGTACACAACAAAAAGATTTAAAGGAAAATAAATCACATTCTTACATATATATCTCTGCATTTACTTTTATGCCAATATATCAGATTTTAAAGAACAAAGGATAATGAATTAAGATGAAACACGGTGGAACATTCCGTTCAATCAGAGCAAACTCTCCTCCGCCTATCCTGAAGCAGCCAGACCACTCTCCCTGCTCCCCTTCCCACTGACCACTAGGTCTCACAAACACTGACAGCATTCATTAAAGTCCTTTCACATGCAGAACACCACCCCCGGTTCTTAAGCCACAAATGACAGAAAGCACTATCCCATAGTGATATCTCAGTCTCTGAGGCTTAGTACATTAACTCCTTTATTGCTGAAACGAGAAACGTATTCCACAGCATTTTTCTTTGTACTTAAAATCCACTTGCAAACTAAAATGTTTCTATTTTTAAACGAAGTTCCTAAATAAGGTATCATAAAATATGCTTTTTAAGAAGGACTTTTTAAAATTAGGTGAGTTACAGTGATATTTAAGCTGTGCCCTCGGGATGGGGAATAAAGAGGAAGGAGGGATGCAAAGGTGTGTGTGTGGGGGGGGCAGACTGCAGCCTTGGACCTCCACCTTCTCCCTTCAGGCAAGGCGTGCGTCTAAGTAATACAGTAAGTGCCTGGGTAAGATTTCATTTAAAGAAAGGATAATGAGGAGGTTAAAAGGGAAAACTTTGAAAACTACTAGGGATCAAAATATGACAGTACTTACTCTTTTTCATAGAACCTGAAGCCAATATTGCTCCATAATTAGAATTAGGCTGCTTCCAATTAGTATAACACCCAAATTTCTATGACACTACTTAGGAAAAGGAAAGTGTGGCTTAAGAAAGCTACCAAGGGCTGGGACTGGACTGCTGAGCGTACAAGTATCCTAACTGTACTCTGCTGTTAGCAAGACAAAGCAACGGTGTGAACGTGGTTATGGTAAGGTTAATTGATAAAGCATTGAAAACAAAATCAATCAAGTTTTAGAATACATAGTACTTATTCCGAGCAATCCACTCTACTAGGCATTGTGAGGGACACACAGATATATATATATCTTAATCCCCCAAATAATTAAATAATTAAATCTAGTTATTGAAGAAAAGAAAAATATTCAATGTTAAGAAACATGATAATACTGAGATATTAAAATTTTGTGATCTGCAAATGCAGAATTCGAGTTTTCAGGATGTCCGACATCTACTCCTAGGTTAAGTAATTTCACACAAAAGGAAATGCCTACATTGACTGACCAAAATAAATAAATAGAAACAAACGACAAAAAGAGTTGCTTTGGTGGTTTACAAAAATGTTATGAGGCATAGATCTTAACCTCATACAGCTCTTCTGGAGAATACAAATTATTCAGAAAAAAAAGAACAAGACATGTGAAAAGCTATGTATACTTCTGTGCTAAATTACACGGGAAATTCATCCATAAAAACTATAAGTAAGAGAAAAGAGATATCAGGACAGGGTAGATGGTATGGGCCAGTTTCACTAGAGGGAAGGTTTCTAAGAAGAGTAAGAAGTTGTTTAGGCAGAATGATGACAGATTTATATAAGAAACATATCAATAAATGTATGAAGTGAACATATTGACAAAAAAGGAGGGGGAAACATTGGTTTGATCAACCAGCCAGCCTTACCTAATCAATTTTGAGGAATAGGAAGAGATAAAGTTGAATGAATATGATGAGATAAAATGCCTTGAATGCACAGCAATGGCATTATTAAGTGGACTGTTGAACAGCACAATGTTTTAGAAAATTAATTTGGCAGTAGCATGTGGGATGCATTGGGAGAGAAATGACACTCTCCCCTCTTTTCACCTCCTGCTGATCCTTCACATCCTTCTAACTTCCCCCTATTTATCCAACTTTGTTTTGCAACTTTAGACACAACACTTCACCAGTCAAGATGGGCTATGCACTCTGTTGCTCCCTCTTTCATAACACTGTTTGTGCCCCAAATTCTCTGGTTTTAAAATCTTACTCTTCCTTCAACGCTGAGCTCAGGCACTACCGTCCTTCAGTTACTCTATACACTTCAATTACTCTAGCCCTGTGGTTCTCAAGTAGGGGAGCCCCAACCCCACTGCCCCAAAAGGTTTCAGAAATTGGGGGTGAGGAGAAGTATATAGATTTTAGTTGTTAGAATGAGCAGAGAGTGCCAGAGGCACTGAATGGGCAGGGCCAGAGGCAGCAAATGTCTTGCAATGCATGGTACAGACCCACAGAATGAAAGACGGCCATGAGGGTCTTGCCACTGCTCTCTTCATTCACGAAAGCATTTACCAAGTATTTATATGTACAAGGCACCACAGAGATAGATGAGTCACAAACAGGTCTTGCTTTTACAAGTTTTAAACTGGCCCAGGCATGGTGACGCATGCCTGTAAGCCTAGCACTCTGAAAAGCTGAGGTCAGTAGATTGCTTGAGCTCAAGAGTTCGAGACCAGCCTGAGCAAGAGTGACTTGTCTCTACTAAGAATAGATAAAACTAGCCAGGCCTTGTGATGGGTGCCTATAGTCCCAGCTACTGGGGAGGCTGAGGCAAGAGGATCTCTTGAGCCCAAGAGTTTGAGGTTGCTATGAGCCAAGACATCACAGCACTTTAGCTTGGGACAATAGAGTGAGACTCTGTCTCCAAAAAAAAAGTAATTTTAAACTTACACTCTGACAGAGGAAAGGATACCTAATAATATAAATAAATTTTAATAAATATAATTTTATATAAAATTGTGAGTTGGAGTCGAATTGTGAGTTGGAGTTGATCAATCAATGTGACTTACAGGAGATTCTGGGTATTGTATGTAGTAGTTCTAATAGCTAGAAGGGATTTTAATAGTCAGGCCTGTTTGGTTAACTGAAGCCTGAACTTTTAAAGCCCCCTGAGATGTCAGACATTTCTCAACATAATTCCCTTTAAGAAGAAATCTAAACACTAAAGGAGATGTGAACGTTAAAGCACGTTAACTGTTAATGTTAAGAGGGCCTAAAGATCCTTTATGCTGGGATATTGAGACTTTTACTGAATACATACCTTTTTAATGTAGTGAATGCAGATGGGAGATTAGCCATGAAACAGGCTCCTTGATTTTAAAGGGATACTAGGACCTTGAGTTGGCAAGGGCCAGCTAGCGTTTATCCACCACTGTCACCATCATAGATTTAGTTACATGCATATATGCATATGCATATATGTATACAAAAAAACCCTCTACATAAGTAGATTCATCATATACCTTTTTCACTGATACATTTCTTTTTTCTTTTTTGAGACAGTCTTAAGCTGTCGCCCTGGGTAGAGTGCTATGGCATCATCATAGCTCACAGCAACCTCCAACTCTTGGGCTCAAGTGATCCTCTTGCCTCAGTTTTTCTACTTTTAGTAGAGATGGGGGTCTTGCTCTTGCTCAGGTTGGTCTTGAACTCCTGAACTCAAGCAATCCACCCACCTTGGTCTCCCAGAGTGCTAGGATTAAAGGCATGAGCCACCGTGCCTGGCAACTTTTATTTTTTCAATTCTCCCTAGTATTCAATATCCACAGCTGGGTGTACAGCCTGTCACACCTCTCTCCATGTTTATAAAATCATGCACAAACACATATACATATTAACACAGGAGTTCTGTTATTAAGAGAGATCATAGTGTATTCACTGTTTAGGCATTTTGCTTTCCTCATCTAATTTTATATATACATGGAAATACAAACTAATCTTTTTAACAGTTGCATGGTATTTCAATATTATAAAACATAATTTATTAAACTATCTCCTTGGGCGTTTGGGTGTTTTGCAATTAAAATAATGTGGAGATCAATATTTCTGTGGGGCTTTTATGTCTATGGAAGTTATTCCAAAGAGTGGAATTGCTAAGTTGAAGTATATATATTATAAATTTGAACAGTTTACTTTCCTAAAATTCAATCAAAAGTAAAGTAAACATACCCTTCTCATCTACTTTCATGGTTCCAACAGTTAACAATGAATACTTTAATTCTTTAAACTCCAGAGGGCTATTGAGCATATTTTCATAGGTTTATTGGGCATTTTGACTTCTAGTTTTCTGAGCTACCTACTTATATTACGTGCCTTTTTTTCTTGTGGGATATTTGTCTTTTCCTGATCACCAAGTAGAAGCTTTTTGTATATTATAAACAATCACTTTGTCATGTTTTGGAAATTTTTAAAAACCTATTTTCCACATGGATAGTAACTACAGCCTGTACCTTTAAGAAACATTAAAAAAAAAAAAATCTGACATACAACAGTAAAGTGTGTAAACAACAAGGAGAGTTCAGTGAATTATTGCAATGTAATCTCCAACGCAAGTTCAGAAACAGAACAATTACCAGCATGGAAGAAGCCTTCATCATGCCTGGTGCAGTTGTCTCATGCCTATAATCCCAGTAGTTTGGGGGGCAGAGATGAGAGGATTGCTTGAGGCCAGAGTTTGAGGTCATCCTGGGCAACACAGCAAGACTCTGTTTTTATAAAAAATTAGCCAGGCATAGTGACATGCCCCTGTAGTCCTAGCTACTCAGGAGGCTGAGGCAGGAGGATCACTGGAGACCTCAAGGTTGCACTGAGACCCTATCTCAAAATAAACCGTCCCAAACTAGAAAAAAAAAAAAAAAAAAGAAACAAACAAACAACAAAAAAGGTAACCACTATTCTTAGCATATATTTTTAGCTGCTTTTGAACTTCATATAAATGCATTCTTCTGTTCTGCAATGCTTTGAAAATAATCTGTTAATCTGTTATTATCTATAGCAGCTGAGGGTTAGGTTTTATGGCTATATTATACAGCATCCCATTGTATAAATATATGATCATCAAAATCCATTCTAGTGCTGACGGACTTCAGTTGTTTCTAATTTTAGACTTTTGCAAATAGTGCTTCTATAAACATACTTGGCACATGTTGTTTGGTGCATACGTATATGCCTTACAGTTGTTTTTTTTTTATGTGTGTGTGTGTATCTGGAAATAAAACTGCTAGGTCATAAGATACACACATGTTCATTTGAGATTGTTATTAACAATTTACATTCCTATAAGCAGCATAGGAGAATTCTTGATACACTACATCCAGCTAACACTGGAACGTACTGTCTTCTTAATTTTAGTCATTCTGATGAGAGTACAATGGTATCCCATTTGGTTTTCCTTTACAGTTTCTCTAGTATCAATGTGGCTGAGTAACTTTTCATGTTTATTGGTCATTTGGATATCCTCTGTGAAATAGCTCTTTAGGTCTCTTGCTGCTTTTATCTACTAAGTTGTCTCTTCTTGATTTGTAGGAGTTCTATTTCTGGTATTTTCTTTATGAAAAATATGTATAACAGTAAGCTTAAGCATTAATGCCTTTATGGCACAAAATTCAGCATTTACTTAAATAACACTTTTTCTTGTGTTCCATCAATTTTGCTAAACAATATGAAATTGTCTCCCCACCCCCACTCCTGCAAATTTATTCAGCTTGGATGATAATTACTTCCTAGGGCAATTATTTGTGAAAGATCAATACTTATTAAAAATCATTACACTGTTGAATTATCAAAATGGTCTTCACTGACTGCTCTGTGTAAATTAGACCTCTCCTCATGCTCTGTCTCCCAGCTCTCTTAATATTTTCCATAGCACTTACCACTACCTGGGGTGTTAGCTGTTTATCTGCTTTTTGTGTTCATCCTCACTACAGAGTAAGCTTCCAGAGCTTTGTTTTGGTTCATCCTTGTAATCCCAGCATTAAGAATAGTAGCTGGAAGACAGTAAGTGCTCAACAAATATTTCTCCAATGAATAAATGAGTCCTGACTGGGTGCAGTGGCTCATACCTATAATCCTAGTATCCTGGGAGGCTGAGGCAGGAGGATTGCTTGAGGTCAGGAATTTGAGACCAGCCTGAGCAAGAGTAAGACCTCTGTCTCTAAAAAATAGCTGGCCGTTGTGACAGGCATCTGTAGTCCCAGCTACTTGGGAGGCTGAGGCAAGAGGATTGCTGGAGCCCAGGAGTTGAGGTTGCTGTGAGCTGTGACACCATAGCACTCTAGCCAGGGGGACAAAGTGAGATGCTGTGGCAAAAACAAACAAACAAACAAAAAAACTAATATTTTTTTTAAAAGAACAGAAAAACATTTACCTCTGGTAAACAATGTTTTTAGTATTTTTTCAACTAAAGAGAAAAATCACAACATGTTATTTTAAGAATTTCTTTTTCCTATTTCATTCTTAAGGCATAAAATTCTCTCACTTTGAAATCCTATGGCTAAGTAACAGATGTCTTCAAACTTACACCACGCTTTCCTCAAAATGATTATAAAATATATCCTGTACCTCTCTTTCATTTTGATAACCTTGTTTTACTTTGGGTTAAACTTGAGATA
Organism: Loris lydekkerianus; assembly: GCA_963574355.1. Classification (NCBI taxonomy): domain Eukaryota; kingdom Metazoa; phylum Chordata; class Mammalia; order Primates; family Lorisidae; genus Loris; species Loris lydekkerianus. The sequence continues at coordinate 1,449 of CAUYPK010149002.1, read as the reverse complement.
CAAAAGCTCATGCATTATTTAAAATAGATATAAGTGTCAATGCTGGATACATTTTTGAAAATGTAATTAAGGGACCCAGATATGATTTCTGCTTCAAATCTTCTCAAATGTTAGTATGTGAATTTAAAGGATGAAACTATTCAGTATTACAGCAGAAATGCTGAAATGTCATTAAGATTGACTGGAGATGAGCTCATTTCGACAATGTGGCTTTTAAACCTTAGCTTCACTCAACAATTTAAATCGCAGTTACTTTGTAACTAGCTTACACTGGTAATCATCATCCCAACCTTTCTTCACACAAAACTTTTTAGGTAATACAGTTTATGACTAATGTGATCTATTCTCATGGTTTTAAGAGTATAATATATATTGCATTAAAAAAATCAAGAACTAATTTTACTATACCAACCCAGTAGCACTCACCTCCCTATTTTTTTCCTCCACTATAAAAAGAATGAGTTACATCATGTGATTTTAAAGAGCCCTCCAACATTTACTAATTCTGGGATACTTTTAATACTTTATAAAATTAGATCTTCTACACTGATCTTAGCCAAAAGTCTGAGAAGCAATCAAATTAGATCTTCTATCAGAATTTGGCTCATTTAAAAAATTTAAATACTATTAGAATCCATTAACATTTAAATCCCACTAACACTTAAAAATGTATGATGGCAAAAAATATAAGTTAACTATATACTCTGAAAAGATCTGAGATTTACTTTTACTAACATCGACTTTAATTCCCAAAATATACTAGATATTCTGTACCTCTTCTCCAAGCTCATAAAAAGCAAACACAAATGTTTTTAAAAATTCTGTATTCATGTAAGTTCAACAAACATGTGTTCTGTATGTAGAATAGAACATGTAAGAACAGAAAAAAGACTATAAAATCCATCGGAGCAGGGACCACTAAATCCCTCACAACCTATATAGCACATGCATTCAAATATTTACCAGATTTAAATAAAAAATAAATGAATAAACTGATGGCACAGACCTTGAATAAAAAGATCTTAAAACTTAGTACAATAGATCTTGAATGAAAAACTCTTACTGAATTATCAAGAAGAATGTCCTTTATTTGGGTGAGGATGAGGTTTTGAGGTGAGGATGTAGAGGTATACCTCAAGAAAACTGGGCAAAGTATCTCAAGAATGGAAGAAAAAGTATCCAATGTACTCAGCCCTACTATGAAACTAATTTATGGCTTTCATATGAAAGCTATAAACCCAATTATAACCTAAGAATAGGGGGAAGAGGGAAAGGGAGGGGAGGTGGGGGAGGTGGGCGGAGGGATAGTGATTGGTGGAATTACACCTTGGGTGCATCTTACAAGGGTACATGTGAAACTTAGTAAATGTAGAATGTAAATGTCTTAACACAATAACTAAGAAAATGCCAGGAAGGCTATGTTAACCAGTGTGATGAAAATGTGTCAAA
>CAUYPK010149000.1:0-10220 GCA_963574355.1 Loris lydekkerianus | reverse complement strand
CCTGTCCCCCTTCCCCCTATTCTTAAGTTGTAACTGGGATACCCAGAAGACCAAAAATCACATCATAACAAAGATATTTGTATCAGAATGTTTATTGCAGCCCTATTCATAATTGCTAAGTCATGGAAAAAGCCCAAGTGCCCATCAATCCATGAATGGATTAATAAATTGTGGTACATGTACACCATGTAATATTATGCAGCCTTAAAGAAAGATGGAGACTTTATCTCTTTTATGTTTACATAGATGGAGCTGGAAAATATTCTTCTTAGTAAAGTGTCTCAAGAATGAAAGAAAAAGTACCCAATGTACTCACTCCTACTATGAAACTAATTAAGAGAAGATGGACATCTTAAAGCCAAGGAGAAAGGCCTCACGAGAAACCAACCTTGACCATCAAACTTCCAGTCTCCAGAATTGTGAGAAAATAAATTTCTATTGTCTCAGCCACCCATTCTGCTATACTTTGTCATGGGGTTCCTAGCAAACTAATACAGCAGCCCCCAACCTTCTTGGCACCAGGGACCAGTTTCATGGAAGACAATTTTTCTATGGACAGGGTGGGGGCGCCATTAGATTCTCATAAGAAGCCCACATCCTAGATCTTTCATCTGCGCAGTTTACAGTAGGGTGCATGCTCCTGTGGGAATCCATGCCATCACTGATCTGACAGGAGGCAGAGCTCAGGTAATGATGCAAGTGATGGGGAGCGGCTTTAAATGCAGATGAAGTTTCTCTGGCTCCCCTCTCATTTCACTGTAGTCGGTTCTCCAGGCAGCTGACAGAGGTACCTTTTCAAAATGAAAGTTATCTGATGTTGTTCTGACCTTGCCATTCTTCAGACACACCTGTCATGCTCCCTCAACACAATACTCCCACCTCAGGGTCTTTCTGTCATCACCACTTGGAACGTCCCTAGTCACACACATAAATTACCTCCTTGCTTTGTCTAGTTCCTCTTGTGGGTCACACTCTGACAGAGCCTCCTCTGTCCCCACCCTAGCTTGTTGTCTCTCCCCTTGCCCTGCCCTAGCCTCTGCACAGTGTTGGCTATGATAGCAGCCATGAGACAGGGTCTGTTTATTATTTATTATCTGTCTCCCGCACTAGGATATAAGCTCCCCAAAAGTAGGGAATTTTCTGGCCTTCTTCTCTACCTGGAACAGCACTGGACATACCATACTCAGTAAACTTTTGTTGAAGAGATGAATACTTAAGTAAGTAATTAATCATGAGATCATATATACCTAACAGCAAGGAGACATGAAGTTATTCTCTCTTGAAACCCTTGTAGTTAACAAGTCCATGAAATATTTAGGCAAAATCTGAGAAAAGTAAAGAGAAATTATTAATCTTCAGTTTATGCCCTTATTTATATCAAGTGTAATAGAGAAACCATATTTTTCAAAATAGTAACACTATAGAGGATTTGAACAGCAAATTAACATAGTTGACCTTAAATAGATATGAAACTTGATGTGCCCCAAAGAATATACATCCCTTATATGTATACATGAAAACTAATGATGTGCTAAATCAGAAATGAAGCTCTAACAAATGTCAATATATCTATATTATACAGACCATATTTTTGTACACAACACAAGTAAAATCAAAGTCAACAATAAAATCATAATAGATTAAGAAATTTATGTTTGGAAATTAAAACAGGGACTTTTAAATATGTGTGGATTAAAATATAAACAAAACAGAAATTATTAGATGATGCTAAAGGTATTACATTTCAAAACTTAGATACTGTGTATATAAGTATTTCTTAGATGTATGATCATCAATAAATGTCAAAGTAATATTTTTTAAACAATTAACCATTCAAATCAAGAAACTAGAAAAATAACAACAGAGTACACTGTGAGTGTATGAGGCAAGAATCAAAATATACAAAAAGACATTTATGAAACAGAAACAAAAATAGAGAAAATAAAAGGTGGTCTTTGAAAAAGCTAAATCTTAAATAATATCATATATCAAAAGGATATAACTGCACAGAGAGAATAAAATCATTTCAGTAACTTCATGCCAATAAATGGATAATTCTGTATAAAAATAAATTTACCAATATTGACTGAAAAAATAGAAACCTGAGTAAACTAATAAACTATACATCAGAAAAAGTAGCAACCAAATCCTGTCTTCCCCCCCCCCACCAAGTTTCTGCCTAAAAACAGTTTTATAGATGAAATTTAACACACCTTCAAGAAAATTATAATTCCCATTTTAAAAACTATTTAAGAAAGTAAAAAGTGAGAAAGCAAGCCAATTAAGCTTCTGGGATTACTAAACCATATACCCAAAGAGAACAGAGACAGTAGAAGAAAAGTCTGAAAAACAGAACAAAGAAAACTATATAGGAAAAAATTAAACACACATGGCTCATTAAAATTAAAAGCTTTTCTCCATCAATATATATCATAAGCATAATGAAAAATCTATCCCAGGAAAATAACTTCTGAAAGAAATTGTTTATGTATACAGTATATATAAAATAAAAGAACATATGAAAAAACTTATAAAATCAGAAAAAAAAGGATGAACTAATAGAGAAAAAAGACAAAGTGTACATCCAAATGATTCACAAAATAAGAAACTATAATTGACAAGAAACTTAAGAAGAAATTCTCAGTCTCTTTAGTAATCAAATACAAAGCGAAATAATAATTTTATCCCGAACGTCTTGGCAAGTCTAAGAGCTTTATATAAATACCTGGTGTTGAGGAGAATATCAGGCAAGGCCAGGTTCTCATGGACCATTTTTGAGCCCATAAACTGGTTCTACAACTTTGGCAGTAGTTAGTAAAGATAGCATGCCTGACAACCTACCAATCCAATTCTTGGTATTACCCTTTCTGATCCTCTGCTGGAAGATGCCCAACATGGTTTTCTTTGTTACATTTGCTCACGGATTCCACTGGAGGAAAAGTGCAGACACACCTTTCTTACAGGAGAAATCTCATCACTCAGCTTGTGAGCAATGTGAGAAACATAAATTCAAGAAAGGGAAAGGCCATCATCTCTGACACTGAGGAAAAGCTAAATAAGAAGAAGGGTTTATAATAAAAATTGGGGGAAAAATCAACAAAGGATTGCACGGTTTGCAGCAGAAGAAATGAGAAAGGGGGAAGGAGAGAAACCATTTTCTATGGTGAGACTTGCAAGAGGGAGCCTGGACTTCACCCTGGGGGTGGCTTAACGAGGTATCACTCTCAAGAAATTATAAAAAAAAAATACTTTAATTATTTTATGTAACCTAAAACAGATAACAAAATCATCAGGAGAGTTCATACTTATGTTTTTAACCTTTAAAACTGTAGGATTATTACAAGTAATCCACCAACCTCTTTCCTGCCCCAAATAAAATAATTGAGTGACAGAAAAATTGGACTGGATTAATGCAGATAAATTCCCTGACATATGTGACATGTTCAAGGATAATCAGCACAGCAATTTCAGCTATAGCAGGAAAAAAATCAGAAAACATTTATTTAAGAGCAAACTGAATAAATAAATTGTATGTGGATACAAAAAGTTTTATATAGTGGCTCGGTGCCTGTGGCTCAAGCAGCTAAGGCACCAGCCACACACATCTGAGCTGGCAGTTTCGAATCCAGCCTGGGCCCACCAAACAACAATGACAGCTACAACCAAAAATAGCCGGGCGTTGTGGCCAGCGCCTGTAGTCCCAGCTACTTGGGAGGCAGAGGCAAGAGAATTGTTTGAGCCCAGGAGTTGGAGGTTGCTGTGAGCTGTGATGCCACAGCACTCTACCCAGGGTGACAGCTTGAGACTCTGTCTCAAAAAAAAAGTTTTATATAGTAATATAAATAAATGATATAGAACCTATACTTCCATGGATAAATCTCAGAAACATTACATTATACCAAAATAGAGGCCAGTTATGAAATATATACAACATATCATTGATATAAAGATTAAAAACTTGCAAAAAAAAACACCAATTTTGTACCTGCTATGTAGGTAATGACTCTATGAATAATGTAAAAACATGCCAAGGAATGACAATAACCAATACTAACATCTGGGGAAGGATAGAGTGTTATATTTTCAAGGAGGTATATACAGCAAGCTTTAACTATGGAGATGATAGGTAGGTAGAGATAAATAGATAAATAGATAGATAGATAGATAGACAGATATAGAGATATAGTATTTTTATTTCCTTTAAAAAGATCCCAAACAAATAAGGTGAAATGTTAACTTTTCTTAAAGTTTGATGGGCTAGGTGTGGTGGCTCACACCTATAATCCAGCACTCTGGGAGGCTGAGTTGTGTGGATTGCTTGAGCCCAGGAATTCAAGACCAGCCTGAGCAAGAGCGCGACCCCATCTCTAAAAATAACTGGGTGTTGTGGCAGGCACCTGTAGTCCAAGCTACTTGGAAGGCTGACACAAGAAGCTCACCTGAGCTCAATAGTTTGAGGTTGCTGTGAGGTAGGACGTCACAGCACTCTACTGAGGGAGACAAAGTGAGATTCTGTCTTAAGAAAAAAAAAGTCTGATAATCTACAAGGGGTGTTCGTTACATTAATTATTCTCAATAATTTTTTTCTGTATATGTGGAGTATTTCATAATAAAAACAGTCAAGAGGTAGGAAAATGGTAAAATGAAGGACTAAAATAACAGAGGATGGGGGAGCAAACCAAGATAGAATTATCAGGAATGGAAAGAAAGAAAACAAATATGAGCATGAAACAGAGAACGCGGGAGAGCAGGAAATGGACAAAGGCAAGGCCACATCTGCAGGAGTGAAGGCATGCTAGTCCCATTTCATCCCCCCACCACTGCTGATTGTGCTAACTCAATGACTCCCCAGGAGACAGGGCTGGTGGCAATAGAATCCAGGCTTGCATTGAGCCCAGGAATGTCACCTCCGCTGTCATGGCTCCCAGTGGCCGATCTCTATTAGTCTCAAGCACAGGTGGCTGGGGAGAGTAAGTTTTATTTACCTATCACCACAGGCACAGTTTTATCTGATTCCTGAAATTTAATGATGAGAAAGACATGTTAGCACTCCAAAGATCACTTTTCCCTGCCATAGTAAATCGCTCTCTGAAATATGTCAACTTTAGATAAGTATTGCCCATTTAATTCTAGGAAGAAAAGCCACTTCTGCTCTTAGGAAAAATTGCTGTGTTTGTATAAAGTAGAACTTAACCATCTTTAGCCCTAAACACTCTCTATCTCTGTCCATCTCCCCACTCAGGGGAGATGGACAGAAAGTGTGACTCCATCTTGGCCTCTCCTTCCTTACCCTCCATGCACCAGGAGATATTCAGTCCCCCACATGGGGCCTACTACTCCTCTGGACAGGTATAACAATCTCATTGGTCTCCATGGGTGGGGCTGCCCCCATTAATGACAGAATCTATGCCAGCGTCTGATAAAGGTCACAGCCCAGCTCTGGTCTTCTTACACCTTTCTCAGAAAACTCAAATGGTGTTTACATCCACCTGTAAGGGCAGAGCTCACCTCTCCACTCCAGCAATCCAAAGAAGCCTGCTGCGGTCTGGCCCCTTATGTCCCGAAGCCAGTCTGCTCCACTTATGCTGTCATCACATACCCACAATGTGCTACACAAGATGGTTGCTCATCCTTAAACATTCCCTGCCATTTTCTACCTCTGAATATTTCCTTAGAAAGTTCCCTGTACTTCCTCTTTCCCCATCTTCACCTGGAGAAATCCTATCTCCATTTCAAAGACCAGCTCAAATGATGTCTACTCCATGTGGCCTTCTCTAGAGACTTCTTCCCACCTCAGGACTGGCATGTGCACCTGGCCACTCTGCTAGATTATCAATCACAAAGAAGCAGGGTATCATTTCCAACCTATTGCTATGTTCCAGTCATACCTAGCGCTATACCTTTTATGTAATAGGCATTCAACAATACTCAATGAAGGCCTGTAAATATGCATTTATATGTTACAACCTAAAACCACATGCAGTTTTATGTGAATTTTTTGTATAAATATAACTTTAGCCTTGAATTTTCATTATCTAGTAGTCCCTCAGTATGTAATTGTGTGAATGAATGGATGGCTTTCCCTATACTCACTTTTAATTGAAAGTAACTCACAGGTTACTGCAACATCATTGTCCGTTGTCCTATGTTCTCGTCAATATCTTTGCGTAAGCTCCATAGGAGCACATTTCTAAGTTCTGAAAATAACATACAAACAATACTTTTATTTAATATAGTTCTAAAAGGAAAATACAAATACAAGAATCTATCTACATACATCGCAACAGAGTGTTAACACATAATCTGAAGCTCTTCTACTTTTTATTATTTACTAAACCTTCTTGCCAGAGTTGATTCCTTTGTTTTTATTGAAAACAGGTTATTGAGAACAAACCTTAGTGAATTCTAGCCACTTGATAATTTTTTAAAATATCACTCATTTCCTCTCCTTAGAACTAATAGCATCTTTCTTCACAAATAGCTGCCACAAGTTATTAAGTCCACTTTCTTGAAATATCCTCCCACTTACAATTTTTAAATCAATCCAATTATTTCTAAAGATGAGTTGAGTATCTTGAAAAGCAAAAAAAATAAAATTATATTTGTTTTTTGTATTGTATTGTATTTTTTGTTTCATTCATTGTTGAAAAGAGCTGGGAAAGTTTGTCTGAATAGAAATTGTTCATGAAATCAACACATCCTCCATGCCTATTACAACACCTCCTCCGGAAGGTGACATCGCCATACGGGGACCACCAAGGCCACCAGCACCCTCTTGCTTCCACACATCCAACTGAGAAATGACCTGGCAACATGGAAGTCAATTCTTTTAAATGTCAATCAACCGTTATTACTTCCAATGTAATATTTCCACTCACACAGCATTAAAAATATATATGAACTAAACCTTCAGTCAGCATGAAAAGAAGCTACCCAAGTTTCACTCTATTTCAATAAGAGTGAGTGAATTTAGGGGTCTGTGTTGTGTCTAGAGGCAAGATTTTTCTCTTAGTTATCACAATACCATGGGTGTCAATCAAAGAGCCACACTCAGAGGGCCAAGAGAATATCAGATAAGAGCCATCACCAGGCTGGATTTTGGCCTATATTTGTAAATGATTTCCTCAGCTGAGTCATCAATCACAAAGCAATCTGCATGGAGAGGATACTTCATTCTTGTCCTATAGCGCTCCAATTAAGCAGCCCCTGACAAACAATTGTCAAGTTGACAGCTCATCCAAGGATTCAGCAATTACCGCAACCCGTGGCCATGAGAAGAACATGGGCCTCTCTGTTCTCTTCTTAGGTGAAGGCTGACTAGAGTATAAAATTTCCTTCAAACAGCCTTCTGAGTGTCCTGCCCCTCACCACCACAGTCTCCATGTAAAGCAGTAAGAGGCTCCCAACCACAGTGTGTCATTGAAATTGTCGTGTAAAATTATCATGAATTAACATCAGATTTGAAGTTCCTGTGTGCATATGGATTGTTTGACATGAATGCAGTGACTCCCATGCAAATGATACTAATTATTATTATTACTATGTGTTCTCATTCACCCCCAAAACTCCTGAGGAAACTTAAGCATTGCATTGGATCTGAGCTCCAAGCTCAGAAAAATAACCAAGTTTAAGTATAGTACTTAGCAGAAGTACAAGTCACTGACTTGATTTTTATTTTTATGTGGACAATGTTTAGTCTACCAGAGTTGTGCCCTATCCTGGGAATGATCAGTGTTTTCAGACTTTTGGGGAGAACAGCACGGTGGCATTTAAGCTGCTTTTGATTAACTAAGGTGGCTTGATTTTCACTAATAACTTACAAGAGCTGTTAGGAAAATTGGATGGTATTTATAATTCTAATTTGTTTTACTCTGCCACTCTAGGAAACAACATGGTAGTAAATACATTGAAATGTCAGGGTTATAACTTGCCACACGAAGTTTATTTTATTTTTTCCCCCACTGAAAAAATGCCAGCAGCTTAGCCTGCTGAGCCCAAGCTTATGTGAACTAGTGATCCAGGCAGCCTTTGGCAGTTCCAAGTGGCCATTTGGCCCGCCTGAGCTTACACTGCATAGATTCCCCGGGATGGCCTCCAACTTCAGCGTAGTCAGAGACTTGCAGTGCTGCAGGGGCCCCATGTCCTCCCGCAGCAGCAGGCTGCCTCCTAAGAAGCTGGCTCCTTTGCCGTTCCAAGAAGGAAACTTGAACACTGTTCTGGCAGCTTCGCAGCTCCATCCACTCTCTATCTGTAGCTGAAAAAACTTTTAAAAAGTGCTAGAAGCAATAGTTTGAAATCTGCGTCCAGAATGACTTTGAGGAAAGCTGCTCTGAACATTGGGACTGACTTCTTTGGCGAGCTCTGCAGAGGAACCAGATGCCATTTTTCTGCATGGCAAGTGTGTGGGGGGAATACAGCTCCAAGGACAATGTCCAAGGAATGACAGCTCAGATGCACCAACAGTTTCTTCATCAATAGCACTTCCATCCTGTGAGTCCAAATCCACCTTCCATGGAACACAGTGATCAGTTTCACTGCTCTTGTCAATTTGTTCCTATTTTTTAGTTAATCTCACCAGATGACACAATTACAGCATGCCTTTTTAGAACTGCATTGTTGGCTTCATTGGGGACTGGCGTGACATTCCTGTGAGATGCCCATCTTCCAAATAAAGAAAGGAAAGGTGATGAAAAGAGTTTGGTCAATCAGCCAAGATAGACAAGCGATTTCCATGATACTTTCTCTCATTAGCCAGAGTTCAGCTCTTGGTGCCTCGGTTCCTGGGCCAAACAAAATAAGGTTTGTAAGATTATCCCAGCTTGAGTTCAACTGATAGTATGGAATATGGATGCATTTTAAAATGTTAATTTGTGGCCAAGCTGCACTGTGGCTCATGCCTATAATCCTAGTGCTCTGGGAGGCTGAGGTGGGTGGATTTCCTAAGCTCAGGAGATCAACACCAGCCTGAGCAAGAGCGAGACCCTGTCTCTAAAAAAATAGTGTTATAGCAGGCACCTATAGACAGAGCTTCTCAGGTGGCTGAGACAAGAGGATCAGTTGAGCCCAAGAGTTTAAGATTGCTGTGAGCTATGATGCCATAGCACTTCACGCAGAGTGACAAGGTGAGCCTCTGTCTTAAAAAAAAAAACAGTTTGTTTCATTTTCTTTCGACTTGGCAGGCTTGCTCATTTCATTTTGATTCAATCTTATTTCATAATTATATGTATAAAGCATGTACCATGTACAAAGTTCAACAGTCAATCCTACAAAGTATTGGTCCTGTCTGCTCGATCTCTATCTTTCCCACTGGAAAGATAACCACTCTTATTAGTTTTTAGTTTATCCTTCCATTATTTAAGTATACACAAACACATTCACATATCCTATCTCACATCTTTCTTAGATGTGAAACAGCTTATCACATGTACTATTTTGTACTTTGCTATTTCCATTTATCCAGGAGACCACTCCAGAGCAATATTTGCAGATATTCTGCATTTCTTCTTACAGCTGCTTGGTCCTCCTACAGTGACATGTGTCATTGTACCATAGTTTACCCATCTAAACCCTTGCTGATAGGCAGTGAGTCATTCTTTTGAAATTATAAGTAGAGCTATAAATACTAGCCTAGTACATACATGTTTTCATATTTTGCCAGCTTATCATTTGGATGGATTCCTTAAAAGAAGATTGCTAATCAGTAGATACGCTAGTTACCAGGTGCACACTTAACAGTTGACTAGCAAACACCATTTCTAGGATTGTTAGTCTACAAATAAATTAGCGTGCAATTTAACTAGCTATTGCTCAGTTACTTCCATTGGGTTTATACCATTTTTTTTTCCCCACCAGCAATGTATGGCAATCCTGTTTCACATCAGGCTCACCAAGAGATTATCTTTTCAACATTTTGGATTTTTGACAATGTGACAATAGTATCCCAGGTTCTGATGATCAGAACCAGGTCCATATTTTATGTAGGAAAATAATTTGATTTACCTAAGTGTGCTCACCTCAGAAAGCAGGTTGGAGACATTATTATTACCAAGCTTGACTCTCTTTTTCTTTTTTTTTTTTCTTTATTAAATCATAGCTGTGTACATTAATGCGATCATGGGGCACCATACACTGGTTTTATAGATCATTTGACACATTTTCATCACACTCGTTAACATAGTCTTCTTTGCATTTTCTTAGTTATTGTGTTAAGACATTTACAT
>CAUYPK010148997.1:0-33772 GCA_963574355.1 Loris lydekkerianus | reverse complement strand
CATTTTCTTAGTTATTGTGTTAAGACATTTATATTCTCCATTTACTAAGTTTCACATGTACCCATTGTAAGATGCACCATAGATGTGGTCCCACCAATCACCCTCCCTCCCCTACACCCCTCTTGATTTCCAATGACTTTTACTGCTCTGTGCTTATGTGTGCCCATTGCTTTATTCCAAATTAGAGAGCATATGTGGTGCTTCTTTTTCCATTCTTGAGATATTATACTTGACTTAGGATAAGTTTCAACAAATTACCGCAAAAGACATTAGTTCATTTCTTTTAATGGCTCGGTAGGACTCCATGGTATGTGGCTCATTACAAAAGTTCTGTGATAACCCAAAAATTAAGATACATGAAATCCGTGGGGATGGAAATAAATTAAGCCCTCCCAGCAACACCAATGAGCCAAGTCTGTTGAAACTCGTACAGTGAGTCAGAAAAGACTCTGTCGATGCTGATTATTGTTTCTATAATTTTCCTTGGGGTATTAATCATAAATTCTTTGCTCAGGTCAAAATCTAGTATTTTTATAGTTTAATGAGTTATATTCAAGTCTTTAATCCATCTTGAACTTTTGTGAGTGGAGACAGATGAGGTACTGTCTCTATCTTTTGCACGTGGCTCTCCAATATTCCCATCACCAGTTATTGAATGGGGATTCTTTCCCCCAGTGTCTGTTAGTGTCTACTTTGTCAAATGCCAGATAGCTGAAGGGAGATGTTTTTATGTCTGGGTTCTCTGTTCTGTTTCATTGGTGTATGTCTTTATTTTATGTACCAATACCATGCTGTTTTGGTTACTGTAATCTTGTAGTATACTTTGAGTCTGATAATGTAACAACTCCAGATTAGTCTTTTTTATTTGGTTGGTTGGTGTTGTTTTGTTTTGGTTTTGGTATATGATTACTTTGGCTATTCAGGGTCTTTTTTGGTTCCAAATGAAACATGGATTTATTTTCTCTAGATCTGTGAAATATATCATTGGTAATTTGATGGGGATTACAATAAGACTGCAAATACCTTTGGGTAGTTAAACTCTAGTTTCTAATAACATTTTGCAACATGACATCAGTTGTAAGATGAGTGCTGTGCTGGGAGCAAGAAATTTAACGATTTTATAGAACTGGCTAGGGAGTTCATTCAGAGTTTACCCACAATTTAGCAGCCCTTGGGTTTAGCAAGAGGGATAAAGAGAATACTGGGAACAAAAGTTCCACTGTGATGAGGGGAAAATTCCACTCCTTCATCGCCTTCCATAACACATAACTTTTTTGTGTTGCCCACTAGGCACAGTTTTGAAAGCTTTATAATCAGGGGTATTCAACCACAGCCAGTGGCTGGCTATGAATGTTTACCTGTGGTGGTGGATATCACGAAAATTATGCACAGAACCTTTTTTTGCTCATCATCTTTTGTTAGAGTTTCTGTATTTACTGTGTATAGCCCAAGACAACTCTTAGATAAGCATTCAAAAACAGCTGCGGGCTGTGTCTGAATGCCCCTTGTAGGGTTTATTTTAATTCTCACAACAAAACTATGAGATGCATATTGTGTAGTAAAGAATTTAATTTAGCTCAAAGGGAAATCTCTATTTTTTGTTGATAATATAAGAGATTCTAGGAGCTTGGAATATCCTGCCTGGTAAGAATATCTTTATTTACCTGAGGGTTTTCAGTCATCCTCCAATGTCTATCGATGTGATTTGTGGGAGTCACAGAATATGAGGCTGACCTCTGGAGGGGCTGAGATAGTGAGATCAGTCACAAGGCCCCTTGACCACAGGGTCTCAGTAAAGACTTAAGACTCTGTACACCAGGTTTGGTTGTGCTTGCCAAGTTGTCAGAACTCTAGGCACGTTGTCATACATCGCTGGTAGGTGGAGTAAACACAGCCCACGACCATATGGAGGGAAGGCTAGAACTTGAAGCTATGTGTTTGGAAACCTTGTGGACACTTTGGTGAGTTTTTAAAATTTTCAGATGAATACAGGAGTACAAATGATGAGGTTACCTTGTTAGCATTTGTTAGGTAAAGACCAGGTTGTAGGTGAGCCCTTCACTCTGAAGGTGTACTATGTACACTTACATTGTGCCCCTTAGGTGAGAGCACACCAATCCCCCCAGATGCCCCTCCCTGTTACTCCCTACTTGAATTTAATTGTTTTTCTCTTGTGAGGGCACGTAGTTGTTAATCTACTAGTTTCATATTAGTATTGAGTACACTGGATACTTGCTTTTCCATTCTTTTGATGGTTTACTATGGATAAGGTGCTTCAACTTCATCCAGGTAGATACTAAAGATGTACAGTCATCCTCTTTTTAACAGCTGAATAGTATTCCATGGTATACATACACAACGGTTTCTTAATCCATTCATGGTTAATGAACACTTTGGTCATTTTCATATCTTGGAGATTTTTAATTGAGCTGTAATAAACAATCTTGAGGAAATATCCTTATGATAAAATGATTTTTTCTTCTGTGTAGATATCTGGTCATGGTATTGCAGAATCATGGGAGGCCTACTTTTAATTCTTTGAGGATTCTCTGTACTTCTTTCCAAAAAGGCTGTGTTAGTTTACAGTCCCACCAGCCATGCAAAAGTGTTCCCTTCTCTCCACAGCCTGCAGCACCTGTAGCTTTGGGACTTCATGATGTAGAAAATTCTCACTGGGGTTAGGTGATATCTCAAGGGGATTTTAATCTGTAAACGTTTACTTTAATAAACCATTACTATAAAAAGCATAACAACTTTTTATGAGCCCTATAAAGCTTTCTAATAAATTATTAAATCTGAGGGAATTTCTGGAGCCCCCACAAACTTCAGGTGATGGCAAAGTGAGGTCCATCTTGAGGCATCTTTCTTAACTTTGCAAATACTTCCATGTATATAAATGAGAAATGCAAAATTACAAATAATACCTTTTAAGATTTACTTGCACTGGAACAATAAATAAGTAGTATTAACAACCACTTTACAGATGAGGAAACTAAAATCCAAGATGATTAGGAAATTCGCCCAATTTCTGAGTACTTGCAAATGTCAGACTAGGGATAACAACTTAACTTTGATTCTAGAGGCCACTGTTTTTTAACTATATCATATTGTGTCCTTGTATCCACAGGAGAACTAGATTAAGCCTCTGCACATCTTAACCAAGTGGAAGATTCACACCTAGGTCTTATGTAATGTGAGTTTACAATAAATGTATTATAGTCCCTCAACCTGTTGAAGTCGCTGCTAATTATTAATATTTTTCCAAGCAAAGGAGCAAGATCATTTTTAAAAAGAAAGAAAACATGGTCATGATAATTTAAATTTATTAGTTATACTGGGATGAAATTTACCTGAAAGTACATAGTACAATTTAACTTCCTATGTTATTTCATAAACTTGGTGATGAATTTTAAGAAAATTATATGCAGTAAGAACTTAAAAGGCAACATTTCTATTGATTTTCAAGGTTACATTTTGTATCACTGGTCTGTTTTTCAGAAACATTACATGTGCATAGAAAATGACATATAAAGTTTTAATTTAGAGAAATATTCCTGGTATATAGGTAGATTTAAAACAAAGGAAAGGAGGCAAAAACTAAATGACATAATTATGAATCTACTTTTTTTAAACTAGATCCCCTCAAGGTGAGACATTTATTTTACTGACAAAAGACAAGAAATACTTGTCTGTGGCATTGTGGCAAATTGGGGGTGCGGGGGTGGGGTGAGTGCAATATCACATGACCTGCTAAAACAGCTTGAGTTAATCTCTTCCCAAGAAATACAGGATATTAAGGTTGAAGAGCAACCTGATGAAACTAAAAAAATGATGGAGAAAGGGACCAAAGAGAACAGGTTATAGTATACCAAAATGTTGAACAGATTTGAATTGAAAAGAGGTTTTGAAAGGGATGCAAATATCTGAAGGAGGAATATGTCAGATAGAGAAAAAGCAACCAAAGAAAGGTCTGTGAATCAGAAAATATCAAGGAACCCAGAATGGCTGGGCCAAGAGCCAGAGGATTAATTTGGTGAAAACAAAAACAAACAAACCAACACACAAACAAAAAGAGGTGCAGAAGGAGCCTCAGGACAAGCTATGTAAAGCGTTTTAGTTCATCATGGATAATCCTCCCACACAAACTAGTGTGCTATAATTTAACAGGAATACGTTTCATTATTTTATTTTTATTTATTTTTATTTTTTATTAAATCATAGCTGTGTACATTAATATGATCATGGGGCATCATACACTAGTTTCACAGACCGGTTGACACATTTACATCATACTGGTTAACATAGTTTTCCTGGCAATTTCCCAGTTATTGTGTTAAGACATTTATATTCCACATTTACTAAGTTTCACATGTACCCTTGTAAGATGCACCGCAGGTGTATTCTTACCAATCCCCCTCCCTCCATCCACCTCCCTCCCCCCCCTTTCCCTCTTCCCCCTATTCCTAGGTTGCAATTGGGTTACAGCATTCATGTGAAAGCCCTATATTAGTTTCATGGTAGGGCTGAGTACATTGGATACTTTTTCTTCCATTCTTGAGATACTTTACTAAGAAGAGTATGTTCCAGCTCCATCCATGTACTGGCTTGGGTGGAACACGGGGACTAGAACTTTTCATTATTTTATCTACTGTGCAAATAACACATTATAGGGAGGAAAAGAGGAACTTAGAGACTAGTTGACAGGTTAATCAAATCCTCCGAGTTAGAGGTGCTGATGAGTCTGTAGTCAGGCTACAATAGTAGCTGTGGTCAGAGAAGTGGATAGAATCAAAACACGCTTGAAAGTAGATGTAACACATTGATTACGAGGTTGGACATAAGGAGCAAGAAAAAGAGGAGAATTCATAATGGCTTCAAGGCTTGAGGCTTGGGGAAATGGGTGAATACCGTGTGAGTTCCTGGGCCGGTTATGTTGTAGTTAACAGGGTGCAGAAATAAACTTTTTAAAATATTTTGAAGATGTCAGGTTTGAAATGCTTGCTTTATATCCAAAGAAATCTGACAATTACTTGTATAAGTTATAAGAAATAATTTGGGAATGGAGATCTAATTTGAGAGCCATTGACTTATTGATGGTGTCTTTAACTGTAGAAGTGGATGAAACACCCAGGAAGTGAGTTCAGAGATGCAGGCACTGAGGTCTGGCATGCTCCCATAGTTGGTGGTGAAAAGATGTTAAGGCAATTGTGCAAAGATACCAAAAATACATAAACACTGAAGTAGAAAGAAAATCAAGAAAGCAGCATATTCCAGTATCCAAATAAAGAAAAGAGGGTAAAATTGACTGCATATAATATCAACGGCTTATGGAAGATAAAGATATACGGTTGATTACTGACTTTCACAAAATGTGTATGTTCTGTGATCTTGCAAACTTTATTTTAGTAGACTATATGGGCAAATAACTGTTTATGATGTGTTCAAGAGAGAATGGAATAATTAGAAGTGTCAATTATGCCCAAACAACATGTTAAGTTTTGTTTTCATTTGGTATTTATTTATTCATTTATATATTTAGTTTTCTTAGAGAGGAACAGAGAAATAAGGGAACATATTGTAAAGAAAAGTTATTGAACACATAGGTTTTGTTCATTTAAAGATGGGCAAGCTTTCATCATGTTTTAGTTCAGTTTAGAACCATTCATGAGATATGAAAAAAAAATAGGGATGCTGGTAAAACAAGGATGACAGCAAAAATTGGCTCATCAAACAAGGCACAAGTGATTTTTTTTTTTTTTTTTTTTTTTTTACTATCTAGGTAAATATTTTCTACTCTGTGTGATTTAGTTCAGTACTGGGCAGCAGGCAATCTAATGTTATTTAATTAGTTTCAATTATTTTCATTGAGCTAAGAACTCCAAAATTAGTATTTTTGTGTTGATTTTCTCTTCCATGTTCCACATGTATCTCCGTTTTGTTGAATGTGTATTATTACCTTGTTGAATGTGTATTATCACCTAAATGACTCAGTTCGTCTACAACTGAACTAGTATCCTTTTTCTCTTAATCTAACTTGAAATCACAGGACTTCATTCAAAGTGATAGGTTAGCCTTAGAAAGGAAAACTTTCAATTTATCTTATTTACTGGATGGAAAGGCAAAACATGGGCCCAAATGGAAATAAATTGGCTGATTTGGCAATAGACGGGTGTGAAAGGTCTTTGTTGCATCATGAGGACCTCAGGTGTCATTCAGGATACAAAAGAAATCACGTTTATATCAGAAGCACCACCAGATCCAGACCAAGGCAGGATAACCTTGGTCAGATCATTTTGTACATTACAGGAGGCTTATGAAGATAGGGTTGGGAATACAGATTTTCTGCATTGCTTGTGGGACATGTCAGTATATAATTCACATAATTTTAAATTAGGCAAGGACCAGAAAAATACTTTTAATAGTCACAGAAAAAAATTTAGAAGACTTTTGGAATTGGAGCTTGTGATCTTAACTACAAATACTCAGGATCTATCAGCAAGTTAGTTTTTCTACAAACTAGTTTTGAGTTTGTAAGAAGTGCTGACCTAAGCTTTCAGGACATAAAGCATTTAAAATGTTCATTTTCATGAAACATGGGAAACAGTATTTTAATACAAAAATAAGTAGATAAATTTTGCAAAAATTTCAGATTTTTGTCTACTTTATATTCTATTCATGATATTCAGCTTCAAAAATGTATTTATATTCATATTTTACAACTAGATTCTCAATCAAAAATATATCTGTATACCTCTGCACTGATATTTTATTAAATTATATTTATGCCTAATTACCCTTATATTTCTATCATAAGAAATGTTTCTTATATTTCTATCATAGTATCTTCTTCATTTATGGATAATATTTTCTGTATTTATTGCCCATTCTTTGGAATGTATTTTTTTTTCCAATTTATATTATAACAGAAGGAATTTATCTAACTTCAGCTACCTCTGTATTGTTGGTGCCGTCACCAAAGAAGCAGGCCGGACAATGGATTGTAAGCTGGAAGCTTGCAGGACGTGGGCCTCCTCAAACAGGTCAGGGAAAAGGCCCCAAGCAACCTCTGCAGCTGCTATTTATTGAGAACATATGCCCTCCCCCAAGACCCACTCCCTTCTCTGGAGTTCCACAGCTGATCGATTTGCAACTGCCAAAGTCTGATCATTAATGTCCAGTAACTGCCACTTTGTCTCTGCAAGCCTGCTGTCCAGGTTCCTAGACATCTTGCTGCATAGGCTGCTACATAGGTTGTTACATAGATCACTACCGATGTTGTTACATAAGCTGCTACATATCCTGTTACATAGGCTGCTACATATCCTATTACATAGGCTGCTACATATCCTGTTACATAAGTTGCTACATATCCTGTTCCGTAGGTTGCTACATATTCTATTACATAGGCTGCTACACATATCTTAAGCACTTGGTTTGGATGAGGCTAGTATAATAAAAGGCATTGTTATTGTTACCAAGTTGTCTCTACCACCGGGTTTGTGGTCTTGGGAAGTCAAAGAGTGAATTCATGAGCCAGGAGGCTGAGAAGCCAGAAGCGGGAGCTTATTGATAGAGAAGCCTCCAGCACAGCACGGGGTCCTGAATGGGTTGCCACTTGGGGCTTGGGATGGTCATGTTTCTCTACTCCCCTAGGTTTCCTCTTGTTGGCTCCTGTCATTTCTGTCCTGGGCCTCAATTTTTTTTTTTTTTTTTTTTTTTTTTTTTTTTTTTGTCTCCTTTTTACTTAGCACCTCTGATATCCTCCAGTCAGGGGCTGGGGCACAGCTCTCCGCACTCACTTTCTTAGTTTGTACAGCTCACCACCAGCCACAGAGTTCTCAGCTGTGCCTCCAGATTCCCGTGGTTTTAGATGGGTTTGGGGCACCCCTCCCAGACCCTCTCTCTTGGCTTCTCTTTCTCCCGCTTTACTTCTCTCTTAATCCACGAGACCCCTCATTATGGGTTGAATTGTGTCTCCTGTCCTCTCTGCCAAAAGATGTATTGAAGTCCTGACCTCAGAATGTGACTTAATTTGGAAATTGGCTTACTTCAGATAGGACTTGTTAAGATGAGGTCATACTGTGGTAGAGCGAGTCCCCAATTCAAACATGACTGATGACTTTGAAAGAAGATGGTCATATGAAGCCAGAGTCACACAGGGCCAGGGCCGTAAGATGACAAGAGAGGTGACAGCCTGGCAGCTGCAAGCCCAGGAGAGCCAGAGTTTGCCAGCAAGAACCCAAAAGACAAGGCAGGATCCCCTTCCAGCTTTCAGAGAGAGCATGGCCCTAACAACACTTTGATCTCAGACTTCCAACCTCCAAACCTGTAAAACCATAAATTCCTATTTTTCTAAAACCACCTATTTAGTAATAGCTTGTTACTTCCAACATGGGGAATGACTATAAATTTTGGTGCCAAGGAGCAACTGCCGGTATAACAAATACTTACAAGTGTTTAAGTGACTGTGCAATTGGCAGTCCTGAGTAGATTCTGGGAAAATTTTGATGTTCATTGTAGAAAAAGTAGCTTTGTTTACCTTGGCAAGGCTATTGCTAGAAATATAGATCTTAGAATTATTTTGTTAAAGAGTCAGACAAAAATGAAGGGTGTGTTATTAGAAAGAGGAAAGAGAATCCTGGTTACAAAGTGGTAGAGAATTTGGCTGAATTGTGTCTCACAGTTTTTTTGGAAAGTAGAAGTCTTAAATGATAAATTTGGTGACTTAGTTGAGATTTTCAAACAAAGTATAGAATGTTTGTCCTTCCTGCTTATGATAAAATGTGAGATGAGACAGAAATTGGGAGAAAAAAATAATCCACAAAAAACAAAACAAACAAACAAAAAAAAAACAAACAAAAACAGGCACTTGATGATTTGGAAAGTCTCATCCTATCCAAATAGTGTTATCTAGAAAGGGTCAAGGGTGTGAACAGGTAACTATTCGCTAAACGAATCATGTGTGCCCCTGGTTCCAGTTAGCAACCAGAAATTGAAGCATGGTTGTCCAGGAGAGATCTGTAGATGACCCTGCAAATCGCACAGTAGGCAGACAAGGATTTTGATAGCACTGCCAGCCTTACCACAGAGAAACAGGAACAGGATAAAATGAGGAAAGAATGACTCCGGAGGAGAGCCACCGACGCAGAGATGTGGGCCCGTGGGATTCACAGTTTAGAAAGAGGGAAGCCATCCTTCCTCATCCACACAGAAGAGCACTGAATTGCCGAGGATGAGCCTCAAACTTCAAAACCTCACCAAGTTTTCCCTGCTGAATCACAAACTTCCTTTGACCACTGGGATTCATTTTGTTCTCCCAATTTCTCCCTTCAAACTGGGAATGCCACTCCGTGCCTGTTCTGTGTTTCTATTTGGGAAGCAGACAACTTGTTTCTGGTTTCACAGGTGGACTCATGGATAGGAATTTTGCCCCAGAATGAACTACACCTAGAATCTTGCTCACATGTAACATGGATGACATTTAGATGAGAATTAGAAATTGGAGCTGATGCTGGACTGGGTTAAGATTTGGGGGGATGCTGGGATGGGATGAATGGATTTTGTATATGGAAAGTACATGAATTTTGAGGCCCAGAGTGTAATTATTATAAATTGAACTGTGCCCCCCTGCCCTGATATATATTGAAGCCTCAGCACCCAATACCTCAGAATTAGGATCATGGCACATGTAATTACTCACTATAAAGTCATGCTGAATTATCACATGGTGGGCCTCTAATCTGATGTTTGGTAACCTATACGAAAATGACCGTGCAGAAACAGAAACACGGGAAGGAATATTATGTAACAGAGTTGGGAACTTCAATCCCAGGAGAGTCAAAGATTGCCAGCAAATTATCAGAAGGTAGGAAGAAGCAAGGAATCTTCCCCTATATGTTTCAGAGGGAGCATGGCCCTGCTGACATCTCAAGTTTGGACTCTTAGCCTCCACACTCTGAGACGATAAACTGTTCTCCTGTGCCACTTCATTGTAGAACTTTGCTGTGACATCCCAAGGAAACTAATGCAGGCATCAGGGGAATATCTGAACAGCAGCCCCAAAAGAGAGACTACTAAGAATTAGAGCAATTTGAGATTTATCATTAATTGAAATTGATGGTGACTTATTAAGATTAGTATTGAATATTCATCAGTTTCTGATCATTAATATTACTCACAGTGGAGCCAGATGCTGCAAGCTATTTTTCATGAACAGTTTGTGTTTTGTGCAAATAAACTGTCTTGCTTCAAAGTAGATTTATTGATGATAGATGTGACTTCTCAGACATTGAAGGAGTGATTCTGACTTTGAAATGAGTTAACACATTTCTAGCAATTAACACATTTCTAGCAATATTGTGGGTAGAGATATTACACTCTCCTGAACTGTGTTGATGATTAGCAGATGCAAGAATAATAACTTCCATTCAAATTTGACTTTTGAAATTTGGCCCCCAAAACAGATAAAACTACTGTATTAAATACCTAATTCTGAGATAGTTCGTGTTGGTAGAATTTGATTCTTATGATATTGCCTTTTCTTGCTTTTTTTTTTTTTTTTTTTTTTTACACTAGTATATCATTTGGAATCCATTGAATCACTTTTACAATGTTTATCAGTATCTGCTTGGTTATGTCAATAGCAAAGGGACCACTGTTTCCCTGGAGCCAAAGGATTTCACTGTGTTAGTAGATAATAGCATCCTGTGTACTCTTAAAATATAATCACCTATAGCCAGCAGCAGTGGATACATGATACATTTGAGCACCAAAGAATCTACCTCAATGCTAGGATCAAGGTAGGTAAAACTGTAGGTAGTCTTGTCACAGTTGGAGAGACAGAATTGGATTTGGGAGTTACTATAAAGGAAGAAATAAATTTTATGCCAAATGAGGTAAGTGAAGAACCAGATTGTAATACTGAAAGTCAC
This sequence comes from Loris lydekkerianus, assembly GCA_963574355.1. Taxonomy (NCBI): domain Eukaryota; kingdom Metazoa; phylum Chordata; class Mammalia; order Primates; family Lorisidae; genus Loris; species Loris lydekkerianus. The sequence goes on along the minus strand of CAUYPK010148997.1, from coordinate 22,841 downwards.
ATCGAGTCATTCTTCTGGTTCGGGGACATAAAAGCTATCTGAGCCTGCCACGGTGGCCCACATCTATGATCCTGGCTCTCTGGGAAGCTGAAGTGGGATAATTGCTTGAGCTCAGGAGTTCAAAACCAATCCGAGCAAGATCAAGACCCCATTGCTACTAAAAATAGAAAAGTTAGCTAGGAATCATGACCTATGCCTGTAGTCTAGCTACTCCAGAGGCTGAGGCAGGAGAATCACTTTAGTCCAGGAATTTGAGGTTGCATGGCACTCTACCCAGTGTGCCAGAGGGAGACCCAGTCTCAAGAAAGCAAAATAAAACAAAAAACCCTAAGTCCAACTGAGTCCATAGGTATACTGCTAGATAGAGATCTGTTTGTTTGTTGGCTGCTAGGCTAACTATATACTCTGAACATGCAAACAGGTTTAATCTTAGTTTAGGCAGGCAGAGTTCAACATCTGATACCAATTCTTTTTTTAATGTCAATATTCTCACTTTTGCATATTTGTACAATGCCATTGCTTTTTATGTAAAACTACCTATTACAAGTCACATTCAACAAAAACCAGGCTGTGAATCTACAAAACACTGACTTTCCTCACAACTTAATGATGGGTTCCTCAGGTAAGGTTATCTCCATATTTTTCTCTAGCCCTTCCTGTTTTCAGGGGTCAGAGACTTGCTGTGTCAAATCAAATAATTCTTAGGAGATCAGCTAACAAGTAGTATGTATTAACCTCCATAGCCTGTAAGAATTTCTAGCATTTGGGGAGTGGTATTGTATTATTAACAATGTCACATAAACATAAGTTACAAGTTTTTCCTTAGTCAAATATGGCTAGAAGAGGTGCGTTAATTTTTTAGTCATAGATTTTGGAGAAGAGGAGGGAACAAAGAAGATTTGGATTTTTTTTACATCTCAAAATGAATGAACCTTAACTTTGTACTAAAGATGTTTCTGTAAATAATTAAAGCTTAAATGTTTCCTAAAAATCTTATGTGGTGATGGAATCAGGAATTTCAACAGCAGTGGTTCTCAGACTTTTGTGTATGTCAGACTCCCCTGGGAAGCTTGATGAGACAAAGGTGGTTGGTTTCCACTCCAGAGTTTTCCACCCAGCTGGTGTGGATGGGGCTTACAAACTTACATCTCATATAGCTTTCTGGTGATACAGTTGCTGCAGGTCCAGACAACTGCAGGTTCTTTTTGTGTTGATTTCTTTTTATTCTTTCCCTTTCTCTCTTTCTTCCTTCTTATAATAATATGGTCCTGCACTGATCACTCTTTTTTCGTTGCTTTAGTAACCAGACACCCCTGTAAAAGGGCAATTCATGTAAAAATCTTCAAAGGCTTTTATGACTCCAAGAGGAAACTTGTGGTTTTCATTAACAATTAGTTTCCATTAACAGAGCTAAAATATATTTTAATTATTCTCAATGCTTTTAGTAGGAAATAAGCATTTAAGGACAATAATTCAGGCAAGTGCACATCAGAATTATTATTTGAAATGAACTTTTATGCCCATAAGTATTTTCCCATAGAATTGTAGATTTTCCAGAGTTGATAGGAGGAGGAGGGGCATGGTTAGAAAGAGAAGACAAAATCTTGTTCATACCACCCTCCCACTCCCACTTTGAAAAACACGGTCTTCAAAAATGAATGTTAATTCATAGTAAGTCTGATATTGCACAACACAAGTTTAATATATACATGAGTTTTAGTTTCTAAAAGATGAATTCTACTTTCATCAGAAGTTAATTTTTATTACTAAGTGCTAATTTTCATAAATTTGAATAATAAAAATGAATAATTAGCCTTGTTTATTGGTCCAATAGATTCAAAATACTTTTCTAGATAAAAGCTTACAAAATGAAATGATTAGTTTAACTTGTGCTTTACATGGTTTTGGGAAAATTGTCTCTGGTACACTGTACTGTACTTTTCAGAGCTTTCCTCGCAAATCCCAAGAATAGTGTTTCGTATCACTTCTCTATTAAATTCCAGGGTTATCTCCTGATGCTGGATTCAAACTTTAATTACCTGCCCATGATTTTGGCTCTTCCTTGAGGAGGAGGAAAGTGCCAGACATCTCTAGTCAGCTACCTTGAAGCCTCCTCCCTTGTTGAACATTTTTCAAGTGTTCTGTTTCATTAACTTGTGTGCAGCCACTACAGAAATTGTGACGTTATTTCTGCATCTAAACATCAAGGAAGTGATGATTTATTACTAATATATATTATTATATAATATAGTTTACCTAAACAAAATTATACACCTTCACAGATGTCTGCTCTGGTTGAAATAGAAAATTAAGAAATAATATATTTTTCAACATTTTATTGCATGAGAATAAAAAAAAAAGTCTGAGTACTGTAAGAGTGAGAAAGATTTCCATAGAGTTGAAGATGAAATTTTCCTAATAGAAAAGTCCTTTTGCACCCCTGTCTGTGCTCACCCCTGAAATGGTGAGCACAGACAGATGAACACCCCTCTACTATGCTTCTCTGGGACTTTACTCTGCTGTCTTTAAAAGTCATTATTTGTGCCCACGATGGATTAAAGTTCCTATCCACCATTACAAAATATTTATATTAGAATTTCAAAGGAGGTGTTAGGTGCTGAAAAGTTGATAATGACTGAGATGTTTTTAAAAAATAACTGGGCAGTCCCTGTGGCTCAAAGGGTAGGGCATCAGCCCCAAATACTGGAGGTGATGGGTTCCAACCTGGCCCTGGCCAAAAAAATTCAAAAAAGAAAAAAAGAATTACTTAAGAATGACTTCACCTCAAATCTCACTTCTCTAATAAAGTAACTTAAAAAAAAAAACTGACAAATTTGATTAGCTATTATATAAGTAAAAAAACAAAAACAAAATAGATGCAAATCCATGTTTAGGCTGATGGCATGTGTACTCAGAGGATGTGTTTACTGTGTTCTTCTGGAGGTACAGCGAGGTCTGAGGAGTGCAGGTGGAAACTTCAACACGAAATGCAACATTTATTGACCCAAAGGCCATTCAGCGTCATCCCCCTTCTGTCTACCCTACAATCACATCTGCCACTTTCAACATGTTTTCCTTTTGTGCTTTTGCTTACCAAAAGAACAGGATTTAGAAATTTGGCATACCTCATGTGAGAGTTTACAAAAACCTCTCATTGAGAAATTATAAGAGAAATTATGAATTTGTTCTTATCGTTTTAGGTTAGAGAGTATATAATTTCATTTACTTTGATCAATGTTCTTCCTTTATAAATAGTAACAGGATACTTGCTATCTATCAAACCTGTCTGGACCTCTGTTTTTCTTTTAAAATTATTTAATTTTATTTTTAATTGACAATAATAAACCATAAATTTTAGAGTATGATATTTTGATATGTTTACAATGTAGAATGATTAAATCTGAATCAAATTATATAATATTAAATAATTCAATTATATAATACATTTAAAAAAATAATCCAATGATAAAAAATCAATCACCTTACATAATATTTCTGTAGTGAGAACATTTAAAACCTGTTCTCTTAATATTCTTTCTGTTCTTTTTTCATAAAGCAGCAGTTCTCAACCTGTGGGTCACAACCCCTTTGTAACAATGAAAATACATCAGGGCATTAGGAGGCTGAGAAGCACTGTCTCAAAGCCACTATAAGCTTCATAGTTTCAGAACTGTTCTCTTCAACTTCGTTGAGTCAGTGTCCACTCACGTGGTGACCAGTAGGGCCAAGAATACTGCTAAGAAGGCTACAGACATTACCTGACTTAATATTTAAAATAGTCCTGTGAAGCTGATGTTTATATTCCACCTTGTAGCATAGAAAACTGAAGCTTACGGGGTCTAAGTAGTGTTTTTTGGCTTGTAAATCCTGTAAATGTCAGAGCCATGGTTCTAACTCAGATATGACTTAAAGTACATAAGCTTTATTACCATGACATACTGCTTTTCCTTACATCCCTAAAATTCACTTGTTGCATAGTATGGCCAAATTTGAACATTGATTCTGTACTATAATAATATATCATCTATGATCAGGTGTTTATTGAGGTGGCTAATACCTGCTGGAGAAATTTATCTTCCAGGAAAATGTTTCTTTTATTTTGTTATTTTTTCAGGTTCATTGAGGATACAAAAAATTAGGTTGCACTGTTGCATTTATTAGGTAAAGTCCCTCTTATAGCTGTGTCCTACTGCTGAGAGGTGTGCCATACACCATGACCCTTCATCCTGCTCCTCCCTCCCCTCTCCCCACTCCCTCATTCCTCAGCCCCCCCCCCACCTTGAATTGATTTGAGTTTTTCACTCATATGGGTATGTATTAGATCATCTACTGGCCTTATGTTAGAATTGGGTACAGTATCACAAGAATGGAGAAGCATGTTGTTTATAATAAATTGTGGATTTTCAATAATAGTTTGGACCTTAGCTTCAACTGTTTGTATCAACAATTTTATTTGCCTTTTCCTATGCAGTAATTTTTAGACATAATGGCCTTCAAATCCCTACTTTAAACGCCTTTTGTTTTCAAACTGTAAGCAGATCAACTATATGCATGAGATTTTCTGTTCAATACCCCATTGGTTCATTGGCAACAATCCTCACTGCTCTTTTTTGTGTATTATGATATGGAACAGGCCCAGAGAACCACTTCAGCAGCACGTGCATCTAACATCCTGTCCTCTCGCCTCTTTGGGACTCTTCTCAGCAGGCATCTACCCACAGCTGTTCTATCACATTGGTATGTTTCCTTCAGCCTTTAAACAAATCCTTTATCATCTCCTTGCTCCTCTTTGCTACTAAATCTCCATGTACAAGCAAAGCAAGTTGGGTCCTCCAGCCTTCTACCTGATTCACTGAGGCTTACCAGAGTGATGGAAACCAGAAAGAGATGAGAAAGCATGTTGTATTATTTCTTTCCCAGCTTCCCCATCTTGGGAGGAGACAGCAACATGTAACCCACACACAGGCCAGAACACCAAGGATAGGTTATCACCCTTCGTCAGTTTGTAGTCTCTGATTTGATATTTAATTCAACAGTACTCCCAGTGGTTTTACTTCTAAAGTAAATTAGCAATCTAGTCACTTCTCAACATTCCCTGTTTCACTCCAAGACCAATTTATCATCGCTCAGTGGATCAACTTCAATAATCTCCTTTCTGGCTTTCTTTGTTTTACTTCCCCCCCCCCCCCCAGAATAGTTTGTTATCCACATAAGCACCACATTTTCCTTTCTACAGTATATATATTAGATGATTGCTCTCCTGCTTAGATCCTTTCAACGATTTTTTTTTTTACAGCAATATAATTCAACACGGACTCCTAAAAAGTTTGTAATTTAAAGCCGTATAGACACAATAGTGATAATATATCATCTTGCCCACATGTCTATATTTGAGCACTGTAATTTTCCCACATTTTAACCTGTGCCCACTCTGTGTCTCTTACTAACTTTTCAATAATTTAAGCTTGAGCATTGCCCTTACCTGTCATTTTCCCTCTAATCTTACTTTATATTTCTACAGCTTTTCCATTCTCCTCAAATTCCATCATCCTCAAATTTCAGCCATTCAAAAAAGCCTCTTCTGATGCAGCTAGTAGAAAAATTAGTGTCCAATCACCTACTTTCCACAATTCTTTTGTGTTACTCTGCTGTATTTATCAATATTCTCAATACATGACATTGTAATTTCATTCTTTGTGTTTTGATGGCTATCTTTCCCCAGAACATAATGTACATGAAGGTAAAATTACTTTTACCAGCTGAGAAATAATTGGACATCTAAAACAAAACTGAACACACAGCAGACTTTAACACTTGTGGAATAAATGAAGAAATGGATTTAATTGTACTTATTTTTATGTACCTACAATACATAAATGTTACAAGACAATTACATAGTGCCCAGAAGTTTCTATGCATCTTAAAATTTTTAGATTAAAAAAAAGTCAAAAAGCTTTCTCTATTTTGAGAATTCTATGATTTATTTGTAATAAAGTAACACAATTGTTTCTCAGTTTCTATAAGAAATCCTCTGTGGATTCCAAAATCGGCAGGCCCTCCAGCCCCTTATATAAAATAGTGTCATGTTTATGTGCACATCACCCGTGCACAGCCCCCTGTACACTATACTGCATTCTAGATTCCTTATAGTACTGATACAATGTAAATGCTATGTCAATAGCTACTACAATGTGTTTTTAAAATATGTATCATATTTATTTGTATCTTTTTTTTTTTTTTTACTTTCTAGTTTTTAGGTATCTGATGCAGAACCTGCAGATAAACAGGGTCAACTTTAATCTAGAACATATTGTTTAAGAAGAAAAATTAACCAAAGTAGCTGAGCACTTGTTGATTCTTAAAAACGGCTAATAAGTTACTCTTCTTGGTAACCCCATGACTTGTGGGAAGCTTGTTCCTCTTCACTCTGCTGCTCACCCTTCACATCATAAATCTCAGCTTCAGCGATGAGTCTCCCTACACTCAATTTATACTCTTTGGGGAATTTTTTGATTTGATGAGCTCTAAATTTATATATTTAAAATTTAACTTTCTCCTAAACTCCAGACAATTCTGTGTTTTCAATATTTCACTTACATCTTTACACAGACAAGATTAAGGATATTGTAAATTAAACTCATAGACATTGTAACATGGTGATTAAGAGCCCTGTATTCAAGTTCGAACTCATCTAGGTCCAGGGGTGGGAACCCATGACCGTAAGGAAATGTGTGACCTTCCTGGTCCTTAAGTGAGGCCTTTGACTGAATCCAACTTTACAGAACAAATCCTTTTATGACAAGGGTGCGGCAGAGAAAGATGAAGCTTTTCTTGCCTTCTTTGGGGCTTAAATAAGAACAATCTTGAAATCAGAAGGTGAAAGGTTCCTCACCTTGGAACTCTTAAAGATTTAATGAGCTAAGCCAGGTTAAATCATTAGACAGATACTAAATTATATCTAACTTAAATAGTTAGATTATGGCTATTGGCCATAAATGGTGGCATTGAAATTTTTATTATTAATTTACTATCTCATACTATTTTATGACAATATGAAAAATAAGTGACTGACATTTAAGCAGCCGATCTTTTTTAAATTGGTGTTCTTAAGTGATGAAATTGTAATTGTGGATATTTTGTGAATATTTATTTTATTCAGTAATATTTGACATTTGGATCAAACACTATGTAAGATATTAAGGATTAAAAAATTATCTAAAAAAAAATCTCTTCTTAAATGACTCAGATAAAAAAGACTTTCAGAGAATAAAATACTCATTTGCATTAGGATATGATACTGTTTTAACTTTATTTTCTTCTTTTTTTTGGGGGGGGGGACAGTTTCTCTTTATCACCCTTGGTAGAGTGCTGTGGTGTCACACCTCACAGCAACCTCAAACTCATGGACTTAAGTGATTCTCTTGCCTCACCCTCCCAAGTAGCTGGGACTACAGGCTCCCACCACAACACCCAGCTATTTTTTTCAAGATGAGGTCTTGCTCTGGCTTAGGCTGGTCTCAAACCTGTGAGCTTAGGAAATCCACCTGCCTTAGTCTCCCCACTGCTGGGATTACAGGCCTGAACCACTGTGCCCCACCCAATAGTTACTATATTGCAGGTGTACTCATGGTCCCAACAGTTACTATGTTGCAGGTGTACTCCTGGTCCTGACAGTTACTATGTTGCAGGTGTACTCATAATCCAAACAGTTACTATGTTGCAGGTGTATTCATAATTATGGCTTTGAGTTTGAGATCCATAGCTCTCCCACAAGTACTCAGTTTCAATTTCCTCATTTGTAAATGGATGGTTTGATTACATTGTCTCTGATAACATCTACATTTAATATTATGTGCCTATAAATGACCCATAAACAGATATAGAATATTCAACTATAACAATAAGGAAGATATGATATCATTTACATCTATTTTAGATTACTCATTCAAAACTGTGTGAGAATTGTTTGGTTTTTGTGTTATTTGTTGATAAAAAGGTATAAGTGGAATAGATTATAATTTTTTATTTCTACTATAGATAAAAATATTAATATTTATTGCAGTGAAGAGACTGTATTTATGTTCTTATTCTATTCCACGTCAAAGTTACCTCTTGTCAATATTACTGTTTGGCTCTGTAGGATTCTAATAAGATGTCCGTCTGTGAAATTTGGCAGTAGATGAAATCTCTGTAGGGACTCTCTTCGATTGAAGAGCAGCACTGTTTAATATCTTTATTCCCTCAACAGTGTTAATTGACAAGTTTGACTCCTCACACAAGCCAACATTTTTCAATGTAATAGCAGGATGCATTAGATAAATTTTAACTTGAATCTCTGAAATATTTAAGTCGGTTGCTAAGAGAACTCTGCCAGCTGTTAAATTGAGTATCCATTCTCAATTACAATTCTAGTAAGTGGAAGAAAAACTTTGCAATTTCTAATAAATTATTCTTGGCTTATAGATTTTACAAAGAAAATTATTCCTAATTAGTTTAAGACATTTTTAAACTGATAGTTTTTAATTATTAGTGGTTTTATTTTTTTCCTGAGAAAGGTGTCTTTAAAAATCAATAGCTTCAATTAATGGTTTAAATGACTTCTTAAGAATATTCATATTACTATCGATTATTATATTTTTAAATGACTTCCTTAAATATTCTCAAAGTATTTTTAGTATAGAAAATATCCTCTAGCATGTTCTGTTAATGGCTTTGCCACTATTATTCTTTAACTTTAACATAAAAATGTAAAGAACAAAGAATGTAAATTTTAAAATTCCTAAGAGATAAATTTGCAAAACCTTTTTATTAAACAATTCCAGAGTGTGTAAGATACAAGTAATAGAAAATCACACCCAAGTGTATTTTTCCATTTTATAGATAAAATGAGATAAATTTGTATCAATCATAATATTGCCATCTGAGAAATAAATGCTATGTTTTCCATTTATATTTCCCAGACATTTTGAAACAAGCTGCCTGGATAAAGCAACTAATCAATTAGTTTTCATGAGTTTTAATTCCTAAATGTTGATACTGGTTATGAATATGTATTCCCAGAACTCATAGGCCAAAATATTTATGCACTGGAATAATATTTCCTGGAATAGATTAACTCTGGGTGGTACATCAAGAGAACCCATGATCTTTTCCTGTTAGATTAAGCCTTTTTATTAATAAAGAGTGTTTCTAATCATTGCCTTAAAATAGTTGGATGACAAAATATTTTGAAAAATTAGCAAAAGACAAAACTAAGGAAAGAGGAAAAAACATTGTTGGAAGCCAAGGGTTCACGATGAGGGAGAGAGAGATGAAGGGTGCAGCGCAGGGGAGCTGGAGGGCAACGAACCTTCTCTGTGTGCCACAGTAAGGACCAGCATACGTCAGTCCCACAGAACGCACAATAGAAGGAGTGGAACAGGATGCCAACTGTAATTAGTAATAATGTATCCACATGGTTCACCAGTTATAACAAGTTTCTATAAGTATATATGTTTATGTGTATATGTATAGAGAGTATATATGTATGTGCATATATGTGTTTTTCCTAGATAGAAAAACAAAAAATAAGAAAGCCTAGAGGATTTCCCACCAAAGCAGAATGGCAATAAGGTGAGCTACAAAGTGTTTTCCTTTCTTTAACATTGGTAAACAGGGTAAATGCCAAAAATTGTAAAATCTTAACTGACTGAGCTCCATTTGATTCTTGGAATTCTGGAGTATTTCAAAAAAATAGATAATTACATATCACATATATAACTATAGAAATATACTTATATAACAAGATATTTAGAATCAAAAAGTTTGAAAATAAAATAGGCATTATATATTATGTAAACACATTAGGCATTTTTGCTAATGTTTGAACGCATATTGCTTTTAATTATTGTGTGTAGTTATAGAGGATTATATTCACAAGCCACATGAAACTGATATAAATTTTTATCTGATCTAACAATCTTAACTTTTTACTTTGTGTATTTTATGATTTATTATAGAGATCACCTTTTCATCATTTTTAGACATACTGCTTCACACTGAACACAAAAATAGGTGCAAAATAGATCAATGACATAAATATAAGCACTAAATCCATAAAACTGTTAGAAGACAATGCAGAGGTAAATCTTGACCTCAGATCTGACAATAGATTCTTATATGGAACATCAAAGGCACAAGCAACAAAAGATAAAATAGATATATTATACATCCTCAAAATTATAACTTTTGTCAATTAAAGAAAGTGAAAAAGACAACCCATAAAATAGGGGAACTATTTACAAATCATATAGTTAGCTGGGGTCTACTGACCACAAGATATAAAGAGTACATACAGCTCAACAACACAAGACCCAACATGTCAATTAGAAAACAGTCAAAGTGCTTGAATAGACGTATCTTCACAGAAGGCAAATGAATGGCCAACGCACCCACGAAGAGCTCCCTGACATCATTGCTCATTACGAAAATGCAAGTTAAAACTCCAGAGAAACAACAATTCATACCCACTAGGATGGCAACACCAATAATATGTACACCGAAAATACCAAAAGTGTTGGTGAGGGTGTAGAGAATATGGAAGCCTCATAATTTCCTGATAGCAAAGTTGACTTGCTCATCCTCTGTGGAAAACAGTCTGGTGGTTGCTTACAAAATTAAACAAAAAATTAACATATGACCCAGAACGGCCACTGCTGGCTGGGCATATACACAAAATAAGTAAAACAGAAAATGCTCAACAAACACACAGTGCAGGCTTGTCACAGAAGCACTATTCACATAGCAAAAGGTGGACACAACTGGACTGTCTTTTAATTATAAGGGAATGAACAAATACACATAGAATATTAATCGGTTAAATAAAAATGAAGTATTCGTACGTATTACGATATGAAATCTCACGCTGACTACAAGAAGCCTGACAAGCACCATCCACGCACCGACCCTCGGAGTTGCGGGGGAGGGGGGGTTGCGGAATACGGAGTGAGTGCTAACTATGATGGTGAGGGAAGTGTTCTGAATTAGACGGTGGCCATGCAGCAGCATCACTGTGCTCAGCAGCACTGATTCACTCCCTTGGAAATGGTTAATTTTGTGTTGTGCAAATTCTGTTCCACACATATCATGCCTGGTCTTGGTAATGGTTTTACAAATATATGATAAGGATTGAATCATGCACCTCCAACTTTGTATGTTGGAGTCCTACCTTCCAGGATCTCAGAGTGTGACTCTTTGTACATAAGATCTTTAGAAAGGTAATTAAGGATAAGTAAGGGCACACGAGTGGAGCTGTCATCCATCGTGACCAATGGCATTTATCTTGGATAGGTGTTCTATGCCCACTGATTGGTAATAAATTGATTTGTACCTGGTCAACGGGAAGCATAAGACAATATAATCTTTCTTGTCATTATCGATGTCAGGAAGAATTTAACATCACACGTGTAGTTTAATGTATCTTATTATAATCAACCTAATATATAGTATTGGCAAGACTCCATGTTCAAACAATTAGACATGGGGTATTATGGCTTCTGTACATGGGCTCAGCTCACTCAGACAAACCAAGTAAAAGGAAATTAATCTGTATATTTCATATCAGAAGCATAATAGAGAAAATTTCTGAGATGCAGCTATAAGTACAAAACTTTTAGAGAAGGGATTATTTGCCAGCATTGCTTTACTTCAAGAGAAAAAATAAAAGCTAGAGGAAAATTATATGCAGTAAATTATATCATGGCAATTATCAAAAGGTTCCTTTTAAAACTATTTGGTATTCAATTTATTGTGTAATTCACTTTCTGATGAACTCTATATCAATAATTGTGCCTGACAGATACCCACAAAGCAAAGCTAAAAAAGAAAGTAATCCCCCTTTGAATTTAGTGGAAATTTATTTAAATTAATTGAGAGAAATAGCATTTCATTGGCAGCTAGTTTCGCTAATGGATAAAAGTATTAAATTCAAGAAGGTAACTGGAATTTTAAGGAAGAGGGATTATTTTATGGTCAAAGTAACTTACAGTTGTCTCTGTGAAGAATGAGAGTGATTAAACCTCCTGCAGGCAGGCAGTGATTTCTAAATCTCATAGAAGCTGGGGAATGATGCTTCCTCCTGTGTTTTGCTGAATTTCTCTCCCCCTAATGGTCATTCTTTTCATGTAACGTGGAAGGAAAGCGCAGTTTTAGGATCTGCTGTATTTTCATGGTCTGTACAGTAGGGCTGGCTTAGAAGCCAGTCTGCCATTCAAACAACGAAAGAGCAGAAATTGCTATTTTTGTTGCTGAGTGTAATTTAGACTTCCCGACTTCTTTGGTAATTTTCCTTTCAATTAATGAAGCTTGAAAATGTACTGATGTTGGAGAAAATCCGTCAGCAAGGCACAACCTGACGGATTTAGCAATGCTAACTCCCAGCGTTTCTTAGCATGGGGTAAGCCCAGGTGTAACCATGACACAAAAGCAGGGCTTTTAGAAACTATAGTCGGCAGAACTATGTGAATCCATCCCAAGTGACAGAGAATTGTTGGTGTAAATGTAAATATACCTAAAATTCTGATTTCAAGAAGGGAAAAGAAAACAGCCCCGGAGATGGAGCGCCTGCTTCCCTGCAGCTCCTGCAGGCGGAGGCCCCAGCCCAGGGCCCGGGTGAACAGCGAGCGCGAGGGCGCCCCAGCAGGTGAACCCCCTTCTCCTTCTTAGGAGCCGCAAGACTTCCTAGACATTCGTAGTTTATCATTCAGAATATTAAATGTGCTACTGTGATTTCCACACCCCTTATTTCCCGCTGACCACCGGAGAGCCAGGAGAGAGGACAGATGCGAAGTCCCGGCCAGCCCTGATGGACTCACCGTGCTCTGTGCTCCGCGCGTCCTGCAGCTCCGCTCGCCCCAGACCCCGGGGGCTCCGGGACCCCAAAGGGCAGCCCTGCTTACTCCTGCCCGCGGGGACCATCGCCCGCCTCACCCGCAGCATTGCCACGGACTCCCTGGGCTGCGGACGTTCTTGGAGGGAATACGCAGGGAGGAGGCAGAGGCGAAAAGTAGGCACCAAGGTGAGACTCTGAAAGTCACGGAGGAGCGCAGAGGAGGCGGGAGCAGGAAGAGTTCCCCAAACTCCCGCTCTCTCCCCATCAGCCCTTCTAAACGCGCTCGGCGGCGGCAGAGCATGCGGCTCTACACAGCACACCTGCCCCCTCCAGGGCTGCAGTTAGTTTTCACCAAAGCTGCGTGTGAAGTGTTTATCCAAAAATTAACTCTGGCTGTATTGCTTCTACTCCGGCTTCTCTTCAGATCGTATAAATCTTTCGCCTTTTACAAAAATAAGACTCTTACATGGGAAGCAAAAAGCTCTCATGCCAATCTGCAAATAAAAATAATGGTGGGCTTCCCGGAAGTGGACTCGGAAATAAATGTGCTTGAATTTCCCACCAAAAAAAGAAAGGAAGGAAGGAAGAAAGAAAGAAAAGAAAAAGGAAAAGAAAAGAAAAGAAAAGAAAAGAAAAGAAAAGAAAAGAGTGTTTATTTCATTTATAAGGCTTTAAATAATCAGCAATAGAAAACACTTGGTCAAGTGAAAAATTCTGTAATAAAAGCAAACTAAAGTTAAAGCCAAGAAAGTCGTGAACAGAGAAAGGCAACAAATTGTGATGGCAACAAATTGTGTAAACACAACCGTGTGGCCAAATCCTGATTGGAACACCAAAGAATAAAAGCTAAAAGAAAAACCAGCCATAACAATAACAAATCAAGAGAAGTACTGAGCTAGTGAATATAACTTAAACATACAGGAGAGACAGTCTACTATGTTCTGTAAATTACCGCAGAACTTAATAATTTGACATTTCAAGAAAAAGTCTTAAAATCTCATTGACGCCCTCCTGATCCAGGGCCCAGCGTTCCACCTTCACCTGCAATTTCACTTTTCATGGTCCAGTGGATGATGGCCCACTGGGGCTGAAAATATTGCAAACAATAACATACGCAGTATATCCCTGTACCCATAGGCCAGTGCAAGCCCAGCCCCTCCAACAAATATTCCTACCAACACAGAAATGCTCTGGGGGATACTCGCCCAACAGCTCTCTCCTCCTTTCACTGAAAAGAAACCATTTTTTAAAATTCTTATCCAAGTAGATCCGTGCGTGTGCGTCCCTGCAGGAGTCTGGCTCATTTGTTCATCTGTAATGTCTGAGAGTCATTCACGCTGTTTATGTGTCCACAGTTCGTCCCTTTTCATTGACTAATAATATTCCATTTATTTACAAAACTTCTACAGTTTATTTAACGATGCTCTTTGATAGATATTTGTGTTATGACTAGTTTGCACCCAACTAGAGATAAACTAGAGATAATATTAGATTTCTGGAGATTTGGCAGACATATATTCTCATCTTTCTTGGATTAAGTCCTAGGAGCGAAAAGCTGCCTCATAGAGATGTGTTTCTAGTTTGAAAAAAATCTGCCTTATCTTTATTCAAAGTGGTTGCACCTGGAACATCACCACCAGTGGGGTGTGATTGCTCTTAATGCTTCTCAACAACAGTTAGCAGTTTCAGCCTTTTAAAATATAACTTTAGTCATTCCATACAGTATATGATATGAAAAATTATTGATATTGAGCCATGTTGTGTGCAATTACATTATATATATACTTTCATGAAATACCTATTTACATCCTTTGCTATATACAGTTTGAGAGAGTGACAGTAAATATTTTCCCCCAAGACATGGCATTAATGGTGATTTTTAATGACAAGAAATTTTAAAATGTGACCTAGTCTAACTTGAACTTGTTTTATCTTAGGTTTAGTGCTTTCTGTGCTCTGTGTCCCAAGGAATATTTAAGAGCATGCTGATCTACCTCGGGGTTGTCTGTTCAGCTCCATTATTAGTTCTATTAATCTATTTGTTTTCAAATTCTTGCATCGTCCTCACCATCTGGATTACTCTATCAGTCTTGAAATAAGACAGTGTACTTAAGACCTCAGATATCGTGTTGGGTCCTTTGCATGCACAGTTTAAAGCACTTGCTAATTTCTAAGTTAAGATTTGGATAGCAATTTTGTTGACTCTACAGATTATTTTGTGAAGAATGGATATCTTTATATCAAGTATTTCAATCAGGAAATATGATATAGCTCTCCATTTATAGCTCTCCATATGATAGGGGTCCTTTTCAATATTTCTCAGCAATATATTATCATATTAATGAATAGGTCTTGAATATATTTCACTAAATATATCCCTAATTATGTCAAGTTATGTAATTGTATTGAAATGTTAGGGTATTATAACTTTATTATTCATTTGAGTTTTGTGTAGAAATGAAGATGACTTTTTCCTGTTGGCAGGGGGTGGCAAACTTTTTTGTAAAAAGTCAGAAAAGAAATATTTTATTTAAGCTTTTCAAGCTAAATGGTTTCTGTGGCAATGGCATAAAAGCAGACTTAGACCATATACAAACAACTGGGCATAGTTGTATCCTAACAAACCTATTCACAAAGCAGGCAGTGGCACAAATTTACCTCGCTGTGGTGGCCCCAGACGGCCAACCCCAACAACTGTCCCATCTCATTGTTTGTTATTCTTTTGATGCCAACAGAAAACAAAAATATTATAGTTTTAAGAGTACAATAGTGTTGCTTAAACTCTGCATCACAGAAACCATCTTTATAACAGAACTAAAGTTATATGTCCTGAATGCATGAACATGATACCTAATGATATATATATATATATAATACACATGTATATATATATAGTATATGTATATGTATTTAAAGAATACCATGAGAATCCTTTGTGCGTTGTTTTCTTCACTTCTTCACACCATTTTTTTTTATTCAGCAAAAATTATTTTTTAGCATCTTAAAACCTTTCTATTTATGTAGATGGCCATAGACAGATGTCACGATTAGTTACCACTAGCTAAGGTGTTTTGGAAGTGTCTCAGCCTTTTCACATTTTAAAGTCAGGCTCCTGCTCAAGGGTATGGTTGATTTAGCTCAGCTGAGAAAGGGAAGAAGTCAGGGCTGCCTTCTAAGGTGAATACAAAAGTAGCGTCTACATCCAAGGTGGTCAAGTTGAATTAGGCACTGCAAACAAACAGTAATGGAATCACATGATTTGGGTTCCAAGGTGATATATCTTTTCATGGTGAGATATTTGCTAAAACCTGAACATGCAGGCAAAATGGTTGTCCTCTTTTACACATAACGATAGAGGAATGTCAAAAGTGCTATTTTATATTTCGCTAAGATTAAGAGGCATTGGGAATGACTTTTCCTGGGTGACTTAGATAACAAGCAAAAACCTTGTGAAAAAGCTGTATCATAGATAGACTTCACCAATGAGGTGGAAGGGCTGAGGAAATTTTATAAATAATTTGAAATACCGGGGCTATAAATGCAACACTGCTTTAGAGACAAACTTTTGACTTTGTGCCGTGGTTACTCTTGGTTCAGGAAGGCTTAAAATAATATCTGTATCAGTTTTCCTGGGCTGTTCTAACAAAGTAGCACAAACAAGGAGGCTTAAACCCTAGAAATTGACTGTCCCCGCCTACTGTGGGGTTACTTTTTTCTGAGGGTTGTAAGATTTTTTTCTGCATGCTCCCTGACTACCGGTGGCTTTCTGGCAATCCCTAATCTCTTTAGTTTTAGGGGTGACATCCAATCTTGGTCTTCATCTTCACGTGGTGTTCCCTCTGTAGGTATGTGTCCAGATATTTCCATATTGAAAGATCACGTGAAAGCCGTGTTAGACTAGAGACCAGTACGACCTCAGTGAAGGACATCTCCAATGACCCTATTTCCAGATAAAGTCACATTTGGAGGAATTCAACATACAAATTCAACATATGAAATTTGAGGGGACACAATCTTCCAATAATAAATCCATGACAGAGTTTAAAGTCAATAAGGCAGGTTTAGTCCTTCTAATAAGAAAGATTCAGTCATATGACAAGATTATCATCCATCCTTTCTCACTAGGTAAACGCTGGGTGTGTATTTGAAGTTCTTTAATTTCTACTTTAAGGCTAAATACAAAGTTAGAGGTATTGAGATTTCTATCTAATATGAAATATTAAGAACTACTTAAATTATAGCTTATCCAGGATATTTGAAAGTATTCTAAAAGTTAATGTTATTCTTTGGTATGTAACTTACTATTATAGATAAATACTAATCAATCATCTGTGATTTGATTATAGGTTATGATCTAGATGCTGAAGAAAATTAGGTTATATACATATTTTACATATTTTTTATCAATAAAAAGTCATTTTCCCACTGGTATTTTTATGCTATGATACTTGAAAGCGTTATTATGTAATCTTAGCTTTAACCTAAGCTTAGAATCCATTAAATGCCCCTTTATATAAAACTATTTTTTGTTTCAACACTAATAATTTTACCTCAGCTTTAAAAGTATTTGGTAAAATGTTTCATTAATTAAATACTAGGTATTATATAGTCTTTAAATTATCTTTTGAGTATCACACAAACTGAAATGGTCCTCTCAGATTGTAATTATTATGCTCCATATGCATTATATTTTAATTTGTTTGACATTTACCTTAATGACCCAACATACTTTTTGTATGTGCCAATGATGTTACTTTTTCTCAATATTTAAAGAGATTATGATCATATATAACTGAATTAGTTTTTTCAAATCATTTACACTACATAGTCAGCACTGAAGAAAAATGTATTTTTTCTAAAAAAAATTACAATATTGGCTTTTCTTATACTAAATTAAAATCTTTTATGTGTGTTATTACTGTGGCAAAAGGTATTTTAGCATTGTAAAGAGATTATACTTATAATTGCCTAGGACAAAATGATAAATGGAATTATGTTTATGAAAATAGTTCAATAATCGGGCCAGGTATGGTGGCTCATGACTGTAATCCAGAACTTCAGGAGACCAAGTCAGGAGTAATACTTGAGGCCATTGGTTCAAGACCAGCCTGGGAAACATAACAAAACCTTACCTATAAAAAAAAATTAAACAAAAATTAGCCAGGCACAGTACAGCGCACCTGTAGTCCCAGCTCCTTGGAGGCTGAAGCAGGAGAGGAAGATGACTTGAGCCCAAGAGTTTGAGGTTGTAGTGAGTTATGATGACAATATGCACACAAGCCTGGGTAACAGAGTCAGACTCTGTCCTATAGTACCAAAAATATTTCAGAAATTATAATCATATTAATTATATAAGTTGAATATTGATCTTTCTTGGTGTTTATTACCTGTGTTGTATTGTTTTGATAGTATTATTTTCCTTTATA
Organism: Loris lydekkerianus; assembly: GCA_963574355.1. Taxonomy (NCBI): domain Eukaryota; kingdom Metazoa; phylum Chordata; class Mammalia; order Primates; family Lorisidae; genus Loris; species Loris lydekkerianus. Next base: position 4,547 of record CAUYPK010148997.1, on the reverse strand, counting down.
CATGCATTTCATTATAGCCTAGATAAACTCTTTTTTTTATTTAAATTTTTATCTTGAAATAATTTATAGTAGAGTTTCAAAATAGTACAGAGATTTCCCATTTGTTTCCCAGCATTTCCTAATGTTTTCATTATCTGTGTATTTACTCGTTGCAGTGAAATTCACATGCCAGAATAGAGTCACCATTCCTATAACCAGGCCTTTTCTATCCAAGGACAGCGTGTAAATGGAATCAAGCCCTATGGAGCCTTTTAGGGCTGCTTCTTTCCATGTAGGAATATGTAGAATATGTCCATATATTTATGTGAATTAACTGTTCCTCTTTAAAGCGCATCAGTATTCCATTGAACGAACCTGTCACAATTACCTTATTTATTGACTTGGTTCAGAAAATCTGGGACCTTTCTTGTTCACAGATTGGAGTGATTGTGTGTGTGTGTGTGTGTGTGTGTGTGTGTGTAGACAATGAATTGAAATCTCTTCTTTCTTTTTTTTTGAACAGAGTCTCACTATGTCACACTTGGTAGAGTACTGTGGCATCACAGCTCACAGCAACCTCAAACTCTTGGGCATAAGCCATTCTCTTACCTCAGCCTCCCCAGTAGCTGGGACTACAGGCGCCTCTCACAACTCCTGGCTATTTTTAGAGATGAGGTCTCTTTCTGGCTCAGGATGGTCTTGAACTCGTGAGCTCAGGCAATTCACCCACCTCATCCTTCCAGAGTGCTGGGATTACAGGCATGAGCCACCATACCCAATATCTTATTTGGGATATCTTTCTACCTTTAAATTATCCTTTGTTTTTTTCTTCAGTGTTTTGTATTTTTTAGTATATATACCCAGCACACATTTTGTAAGTTTATACAAAAGATTCCACTTTCTTTGTTTCTATTGTTGACTAAAATTTAAATTTAAATTCCACTTGTTCATTTATGATGTATGAGGATAAAATTGAGTTTTGCATATTTACCTTATGTATTGTGAACTTGCTAACCTCACCTTTCATAAACACTTTTGTATCACACTGGACTTTGATTTATGAATTATCTATGGCTGCTCTCATGATGCAATGTCGAAGGTGAGTAGTTGTAGTCTGACAGATCTTGTATGGTTCTCAAAGCCTAACATACTGTAAATTGGCCTTTTACCTAAGGTGTTTTTTTTTTTGTTGTTGTTTGTTTGTTTGTTTTTTAATCATCAGTCTAATAATTTTTAATTTTTTTCTGGAATATCTTTGTCAGTTTTAGTTAGTATTCAGGTATTACTGGACTCATAAAATGAACAGGCGAACATTCTTTTCTTTTATCTGGAAGTGATTCCATCAAATTGGTATTATTTCTTATTTAAATGCTTGGTAGAATTTATCAGTGAAACCATCTAGATTGGAAGTTTTCTTCTTTGTAGGAGTTTTAATGATAATATCCAATTTATATTTCATATATCAGTTTTTTCCTGGTTATCTGCTTTTCCTATGTTAGTTTTTAAATCATATCCTTTAGGAAATTGAAGCATTTCCTCTAAGTTGGCAAGTTAATAGGCATAGAGTTTGTCATCCTGTTTTCTTATTTTTCCTTTGGATGTATGTGGGGCCTCCGTGATAGCCCTATGTTATTCCAATATTGGAAATATCTGTCATTTTGCTCATGTTTTCATTTTGTTTTATTTTGTTCACTATGGCTATTTTTATATTCTTTTTATTCATCTTTTCAAATAATAAGTTTTTGTTACATTAATTTTCTTTTTTTGCTTTTGACTTTAGATTAATTTCCATTCTAATCTTTATTATTCTCTCTGTATATACACACACACACACATATACATATATCTGTAGATATATATTATCTGCTTTTGCTTTAATTCATCTACTTTCTAGTTTATTAAGATGGAAACTGAGGTAACTGATTCTAACATAAGCATTTAATGCTATAAATTTCCTTCTAAATATGTCAGCTACATCTGACAATTTTGAAATGTTTTATTTTCATCTTTGCTTAATTAAATATGCACCTAAAATTTCCCATCAGTCCTCCTGATTGATCAAAGAGTTTGTTTAAAGGGATATTTGTGTATTTCCAAATATTTTTGCTCAATGTCCAATCCTTTTTCTATTTCTGATGTTTAGTTTTATTCTGATATGATCTAAAAACACACCCGGTATAAGTTATATTCTTTTAAATTAGTAAAGACCAGCTAATGGCAATTTTTCATAAATGTTCATGTGCCCCGTGAGCACAGTGTATTCTGCTGCTTTACCGTTGAGTCTTCTGTGACTTTTGAGTAGACCAACATGGTCATTAAAGTTGTCCAGGTCACCTAGATCCTTGCTGATTTTCTTCTTACCTATTGTATCAGTTATTGAGAGAAGGTTGTTGAATCCAACAAATACAATTGCCAATTTTTTTATTTCTCCTTTCGGAGCCACCAGTTTTCACCTCATTTATTTGGACCTCTGTTTCTAGGTGCACACAAGTTCATGGTGGTTACGTCTGCTTAGGAAGCTTATCCCATCACACATAAGTGTGATGTCTCCCTGATAATATTCATTGTTCTCATTCGCCTCTACCTGAAATTTACGTAACTCTTCTGTCTTTCTTGTATTTAGTATCTATATTGCCTATTCTTTTCATCCTTTTAATTTATGTATGTTTTTCTACTTAAAATAGGTCCCTTGCAAACAGCATATACTGTAATCCTCAGAGGTTCCTAACAGTACTCTCAGGTGGCAGATTTCTTTTGTCCTTCCCCATGTGTATTAAGGTTTTTGTTCCACAGGAGAAATAGAAGAGGCAGACCTTGGCAGAATTTCAACAGTGGCTGCTTTTCTTCTCCTCCAGCTAATACTGTAAAAGCAGATTTCCCAGCATTATTCTTGAGCCTCTGTGTGACTGCCTGAAAGTCTGCAAAGGAAAAACCCTGCAGGAAGATACAGCCAGTCACCTTCGCATATCCTGGTGAAGGGGCAGGTTTCCACATCACATTACCAAATACTTGGAAGTATATATCAGGGACAGACATGTTACGTGCCCTACCCCAAGGAATTTCAAATATTAAGAGAGGCAAGAAAAAAGTTGTACTTAAAAGTTGTACAAGTTGTATTGCTTGATTAAAGATAATCAAGCAATAAATTGAAAGGAAATAGATAGAGTGTTGCTTTTTTTTTGTTTGTTTTTTTGAGAGTTGGCAAAAAGGAAGGTTACTAAGAAAATTCTTTAGAGAAAATGACATTGGGTGTCTATAGGAGATTTTATAGTTCTTAGCAGATATTTCTCTGTACTTACACTTGTATCTGGAGCTGATAAACCCTGAAGGATGTACCCACGAGCTGCCAGCCAGGGACATAAATTTATTCATATATCTCCAAGAAGCCAAGTATATCACAGCCATTTATCAGTGTAGAAAGTGATAGATAAGAAATCCAGAAAGAATAAAGCCAGGCCAGGTCTTAGTCTTTTATTTTTTAAAACTAGATATACTAAAATAATAATCAATCATTCTTATTTTTCCCCTTTTTGCCCCCAACTATAAGATGTATAAAGACCAAATTTCACATTGCCAGAGCAAATGGGCACATGTGAGGAGCACTGTTTATACCATGCCATCTCCTTGTAATTATCACGGTGTGAAATATCTTGCCAGTGTTTGTAGCTACATGATGACACATGGTTATATTTTTTAATTTGACATCCCATCAAGCACTAAGCTTAAGGATAAATAAAATAAATTTTTATAAAAAAAAGTTTCTATTTGACATCCCATTCAGCACTAAACTCAAGTGGTCAAAATAGTAATTCCCCAAACAGTGAACTCTCTGTGGAATCTTTAGAAAAGAGAAACTTGCTTTATTCTACTCCGAATGCATAATTTCTTTCTTGATCACTCTCAGAGGACAAAAGCTTACAAAACATTTACAGAAAGCCCAAACAGGTCAACAATTCCTGCCTGCTGTTTTCTGACTGATAATCATTGCTTAATTTACCTAAGAACTGCTGCCCCGATGTTACTGTGGAAGTGATTAAGAAACCGTGGCATTTTCTACAGGATGGTCAGCCAGAAATGGTCATTGCTTCTATTCACTCTAAAATATCCTCAGAAAGGTGACCCCAGTTACATGCGTCCTTTCAAACGCAAGACAAGCACATGGCCCTCGTTCTCTTTGTGATACATGCCTCCCCATAACCTTCTGGGCACCCTCAAGTCATACATGAGAAAACTGGTCTAGTTGTTGTTGAACTCCTCAGATTCCCTTCTCCCCAGGAGTTTCCTGCTAGCTGCTCACATCAAAGCTCTACTGGACAGGCCTTTAGCTGCAGCAATTTAAGAGCAAGGAAGGCTTTTTCTCTCCAGGCACCTAAACAGACTTGTTTTTTGTTTATTTATTTTTATTATTGGGGATTCATTGAGGGACAATAAGCCAGGTTATACTGATTGCATTTGTTAGGTAAAGTCCCTCTTGCAATCATGTCTTGCCCCCAAAAGGTGTGGCACACACCAAGGCCCCAACCCCCTCCCTCCTTCCCTCTCTCTGCTCTTCCTTTCCCCACCCATCT
>CAUYPK010148993.1:0-51588 GCA_963574355.1 Loris lydekkerianus | reverse complement strand
TGTGCATGGGGTCTTGTGCTCTTTCTGCCCCATTGATCCTTGGGGGAGTTGATCTACTCTGATTATTCATATTGCCAGAGTTTTTCTGTTGATTTCACCTCATGATTTTTTTTCACCAATGCCTCTGGCCATCCTCAGAGTTGGGGAGGTGTCTCTCCAAGATTAGACCCCAGCGGGATCACTCTATTGTTGCTGGATCTTTGTAGGGAGTGACCCTGTGTAGATCCTCTGGGGCTGCTCCAGCTACAGAGTTCTGTTTGTGGAAGCAGCTCTGGTGTGTGACACACCCAGATCCAGCAACAGGGCTGGGGGTGGTGTGCACGGTTCTGGGAGTGCCTGGGGCCCAGTGACTTTGGCACAGAGAGCCCAAGGCTCCAGCAGTCTCTGGCCAGGAGAAGGGCTCTGTGCAGAGGCAGGGAGGGCTCCAGAGGGCACGCAGCTACCAGAGTCCCTGGCCAGATGAATGAGGTAGTGTGGATGCTGGGAGGACACCAGAGGGAGGACGCAGGGTTGCATGGCTCATGCAGTTCCTGGTCAGGAAATGCGGAGGCCTGGTTGGTGCGGGTCACCGGTTGGTGTCACTGCACAGGTCTTATGGAGGTCTGGGCGGCGCCAAACCCATGAGTTTGAGGTTGCTATGACCTGTGACATCACAGCACTCTACCCAGTGCAACAGCCCAAGGCTCCAGTGTGCCAAAACCGTCTCACTCTGCCCCTAAGGGTTAAGGCTGTAAGGCAGCTCACTCACCACCTTTAGGCTGCTCAGTCACTAGGTTACTTTGTCCAGCTTGATCCTTGCTCTGGGACCCTGAGGGCGGAGCTTGCTGGGGCAGTTCTTTCACAATGGCTTCCTGCGCCCAGTTCAGTGGCTCAGTCTGGGGCCCCAGACAATGCCCAATGTTCTCCACACTCCTGCTCAAGCTCTTCCCAAGGCAGTTCAACTGAGTGACAAGTCCAAGAACACCAAAACAGTTCACAGGTAAGGACTTTCCGGTTTGCAGTCTCACTGCTGCTTGTACTTATGGTTGTTGGCGTGATTAGGTCGATTGAACACATGCAACCACTTGCCAGTTTTCCACTGTTTTTGTTGTCCTCGTGGGGTCCAGAAGTCCCTTGCTGGCTCCCTGTATCCTCAAAGGGATGATTATAGGCAGGTCCCACCAGCCAGAGATGCCTGGAGTCTTGTCTCGCCAGACTCCCCGTGCTCATTTGCAGGGAAGATGCTACTTGGCTGCCATCTTTAATCCGATCCTATATAGGGTTTTTTCTTTAGATTTCTTCTTTCTTGGCTACATCATATGTGAGTAGTGGCAGTTTTATTTCCTGTAAGTCCATCCTCGTGGACTTTTAATTATTTTCCTTTTCTTATTGAAGTGCCACACCTTCCAGCAGGATGTTCAGTGTGCTGACAGGGGCACAGGCAGCGCTCCCTGGCTTACACAGAAACCTTTACACTCACGCAATAGTGATTTGTGTGATGTGTCTCTACTGCTCTGGATTTCTTGGTGACATTCTTTATTAGGTTGAGAATATTCCCTTTTACTCTTAGTTTTCTAGTTTTTGAAGTGGATAATGAATTTTACCATTTTTTTTAGTTCTATAGGGATGCTTTTTTCTCTTTTTATTTTGGGGGGGTGTGATGAATTATTTTGGAATCATTGTTATTATCAAAAGTTCATTTGCAAGGAATGGCACTGAGGAAGGAATCCCTGAGAGATGATTAGCTCGTCCTTTCACTAAAAATGCCTAGAATCATAATTTTTTCATCTTTTTTGTTTATCCACAGACCTCTGGGCCCCTTCTCAGAATATAATTTCTCAATGTATAAAATAAAACATACAGGATTTTAGATAAAATAAAGTGTTGAAATGTGTCATTGCAAAGGAAAAAGATTTTTTAAACATAAAAGAAGTTGGTGATACAGCACTGTAGTATACTTTTAGAGTAACATAATAAATAACAAGATCTAGTGTGGCTTTGAGGTTGGGTCAACAAGTGTCAACAGGTCTGAAAGTGTCTGCGATTTCACCTGTGAGTGGTTTGGTGCCTACATTTACCATTGAAAGAATGCCAGAGTTTAATAAGGGTTAATGAAAACAAAGATGGAATTTTTCCATCAGTCCACTCATCCCTGAGTTCTGTCCACGGCCTCTGTGGGAACTAACCCCAGGTTGAAAATTTCTACCCACAGGCCCCCAAGGCTCAGGTGGGGCCCAGCCAGGAAGCTGAGCGAGTGGATGGCATCTCCTTCCTTCTTCCTTCCCTGGGCGTCACACCCACTGCCCCGTGTCTGCAGAGAAGCCCTGGCCCCCACCCCAGGTGCCCCGTACTCTGCTAACGCTCTGGGTCCATCTCCCTCTACTCGCTCACTTGCGTGTACCTGCCGGCTTGCTTCTCTGGCCTGCAAACATTTTAGGGGTAAGTGTCAGGCTGCTTTGGCCACCAAAACACGCCCCTTGCAGGTGAGGTCCTGGGCTCACAGGAAGGGCTGTCAGTGTTTGCAGAAGGAGTGGAAATTGGTCTTTTCTGAGGCCCTCCCAGGACAGAGCCCAGCAGCCTCACGATGCACATGCTGTCAGACCTGTAATTGTGCCCTGTCTCTCTGCTGTCTCCTGGAACCCTCAGGAGAGGAGTCTCATACTGGAAAGAGCTAGTGTAGGTGCTATTTGCCCGAGTGGTGTGGTCTGACCACAGCTGTCGCTGCTTTTCTGGGAGGCTGGACTGTGGCCATGGGCCACAGCGCGGTTCCCGCTCAGCTTCCCTGACTCACTCTTTGTTCTAATGGTTGCCAGTGCCTTTTAGAAGCACCATGTGATTGTATTTGGTTAGTAAGGTGTGTCTTCCTGGCTGGTGTGGGGGAGGTGGACAGAGAGCCCCTCTCTTCCCGCCTGGCAGCACCTGAGGGTGGCCAAGTGCTCTGACTCCAGGTGAGGCCATGCAGGAGGCTGTGCCGGCACCGCTGGGCAGCTCCCCACCCTGCCAATCCACAGCATAGAATGGCCTCTGCAGAGGGCACAGGGAGGACGACCTGAGGAAGGGGCTTGGGACTACTCCTGCCGCCCCATAAACATAGCCTGGGTCATGAGGGACCATTACCTGGGGAACCCATGAAGCCTCTTGCTGCCCATGTGTTTGGCTTTCTGCAAAGAGCAGCCCATCTAGGGCAGGAGGGCGCTGAATTCTGCCAGATGGCAGCTTGTGCAAAGGCTTTCCTGGACAAGTTTTTGTGAAAATTCTCGGGGTCTCTGTGCCCCCAGCCTCTCACTCTCTAGGTTGCAAACCAAACTTCTCTGTGTGATTGTTGCAGATGAGGTTGCTTCCCAGGCTGCAGGGGGTGGAGGAGGGGAGGAGGGAGGGCTGCTCTGGTGCACAGGCTGGAGGTAAGCACGTGTGGCAGCACTTAGTGTAGCAGAGAATTTCATTTTAGTAGAGAAGATAGAGAACAGAGTCTGCGAGTTTTGGGGTAAAAACACAATTCATTTTTGTGTTTTCTCAGTGATGAGGCGTGTCACTCTCCACGCACAGCACAGTGAGAGCCGGTTCCGTTTTCCAAGGAAGCGGCTGTGCTCATCCCCACATGAAGGAGAAACAGAGACTCGTCCCCTTGCCCGTCCAGCGTTTCATTCCACTGCGAAGGACCTTGGGCGTGGAATGACACACATTCCATAGCCTCTGTAGTCGTTTCAGATTCCTAACATGCCTCTCAATCTGCATGTCTTCTGAAATTCGTGGCTCTTATCTCTGAAGTGCTCTTGTTCTAGTAGCAAGAATTCAAGAAAGGCAGACACGGCCTCATGTGCGGAAGAAACTGAGACCCATCTACTGTACATTTTCTAGTTCAGATGGACATGCCATTGTGAGTCGTAAAACTGTTGATTTTGCAAAAGGCTGTTAAATTTTGGCCCCTGGCAGATATTTCTCGATGTCATCATCATCATCAACCTCTGCTGGTGGTGGTGTGCTGAGGAAGGTCACATGGATCCACACTGACCAGGCAGCTGCTCTGAGTGGCATCTGTAAGCGGAGCTGGTCTCTGCTGTGAGACCCTCCCCACCCACACAAGGGCACAGGCCCCAGGAATGTGTCTCTCTGGGCCTTGACAGCCACCTGGTAAGGGGCAGGCCCAGAGATTAGAAAGCTCGTTATCTGTATCTGTAGGTGTGTTGTGCATGGTTAAGATTCTAAGGCAGTAAAAATCAACCTGAAACCGAGGAGAGGGGATGGGCTGGGGCTGAGACGCTGGTCATCCTGAATGGCTTTTCGGCATCACTCATAAACCTGGTGGGGCAGCCAGCAGGCCCACCTGCAGTTGTGGGGGCCAGAGCCCAGCTGAGGAGGCCATACCATGGTGTCAACCCATCCATGGGACAGGGGTCTCTGTGGGACACCCTTTCAGGAACCTGAGCTTTTACAGATGATAGTGAGAACTAGGTATGTGTCTTAAATTCTGGGAAAAATACTTCATAGCACACAACCCAAGGATGACACGTGGGATATCTGTCACCTTTACAAAGGAAAGAGGTGATGCCAGGGACAGGAGAGGGGTTAGACACAGTCTGATCTCCCTTTTCCCACGACACAGATGTCACAGAGGGGCAAGAACATAGTTCCCTCAGCATGGGAACGGAGCACCTGCCCCTCCCAGCCAGGCACTCTTGAGGCTGTGCTGGGCAGCTAGCTAGGCTGGCCCCCAGGAGTGGAGGCGGAGGAAGTCCCCTGGGAACCCTGGAGCCCCATCCTGACCCTGCGGGATGAAGCCAGAAATGCCAATAGGGCCATCGGGCTGTAGGCACTGGGAGCAGAGAGGGCAAAGGGGACGTTTCCTTTTAGGAGGAGCTGAGGGCACCACATGGTCAGTGATATGGAGGAGGCATCATGGATAGCAAACTGGGACCCATTTCAAGGGCTGCAGCAGCAACTGGGCTCCGTGTGAGTCACAGCAGAGCAAGGCCCCAAGCCCGACTGCATGAGGCCAGGACCACAGAGCTGACTCAGGTGCTTCTGGCCACCACTGCCGTGGCCCAACGTGCTACCTGGTCAGGCCTGGGTAGGGGTCACCCACTGCTGAGAACTCAGGCTCTTGGACAGAAAGCCCCGGCTGAACCACTTTGACCCAGCTGAGTCACTTGGCATGTGTTATTTAACCTCCTCACACTTTTTTCTAATCTAAAACTCTCAGATACGGGGATGATAAAGTTATCTTTTTATTCTGTATTTTTAGAGGCGGGGTCTTGCTCTGTTGCCTGGGCTACAGTGCAGTGGTGTCGTGGGGAGCTCCAGGCCTGACCAATTACATTATCTTATATAAAGTTAGATGAGGCAATCCATGTAAAAGGCTTAGCATAATGCCTGGCATTTGGTACTGGACAAATGCTAATTCTATTAAGTGTGCAATGTCGTGCATGGGTAACTACGTAAAGCCAGAAGATCACGTGAGGACAGGAGCACGGAGTCTGCGTGCCTTCTGTGTCTCACTCACCCTTGCTGAAGCGCCTCTTTCAGCCACCTGAGTCTGATTGGACCATCCATGCTGTGATGTGGGGGTGTCAGGTGTTTTCATGAAATCCGGACCTGGGTGCCAGACTAAACATAAACACGGGCCAGGCTGGGGAGAGAGGTGTGCTTGGCAGCAGCCTGGCATGGTAGCTCCTGTCGCTGCTCTGACTGGCTCCACGGGAACAAGTGGGGGCAGGGAGGGAGTGTGAGTGGGGGAGGGGCCTCTCCCGCAATCTGTGAGCCAGCAGCCTCTGGGTCCCATGGGCCAGCAGGTTTCTCTCCACCCTGAGCGTCGGCAGCCCCCACTTTGCCAGAGGAAGATAATGCTCAGTCTGATCTGTAGGCCTGACGTTTGGAACTGAAACACATTTCCTAAAAGACACAATTCTGCCAGTGTCAGCTGGTACAAACATTTCTAAATTAATGGTGTGCATTCAGGTACATTTCTCCTTGGGGCCCGGTGGGTCATGAGCAGGGTGTGCCCTTGGGGCTCTGGGCGCCCCGGGTGCTGGGGTGACAGTTGCTCCTGCAGGACCTGGGGCAGTTCTGCCATGGCCCCTTCTACCTATTACCATGGACCCATTTCCATGGTAGGGTGGCCACGTTAGGGACTGCTGCCAGGAAGACTGCTAATTCCAAGACACACGGCTTTCCGATAGGGAGTCTTTGATTCACAGTTGCCTTCCACAGACCATCCCCCCGCTGGACTTCACCCATGACAGCCAAGTCAGAAGTGTGACTCAGCTGGTCCTGAGAACATGCTGCTGTGTGCTCAGAAGCCCAAGACGCTGTATTCCAAAGAACAGGCAATTGTTCATCTTCTTCCCTGTCCTCAACTGCACAGCAGAACGCCCCTGAGGGGTTGGGCCATCCTTTCTGTGGTTCTGAATATGTTCTGTGACTTTGGTATGTAGATGGGAAGTGGAGAAAATTGTTAGTGGGAGAGCCACATAATTTCTTGGTGAAGATGCCCACTTGATAGCTTCGTTTCACAAAAATATGCAGCTTTCCTTGTTCTATGGTGAACCACCATCAGGAGATTGAGTAGTCCAGGAATTGGAAGTGTGAGAAGTTGCCTGCACTGGGCCGTGGTCGGACCTGAGAATGAGCGTCAGACCCACCCCGCAGGTCTGGCCATCTCAGGTCATCCACGTACCTGAGATGATTCAGCAGGAAGTCTTCATATTGGTCAGACCATCATGTATTTCTGGGGAATCTTGCAGTTTTTTACCTTTCTCCTGCGGATGCCTCTCAGTAGGCTACAGACTGACTTTGTTTATGGACACAGCTTTAAAAAGCCTGGTTAAATTGCACGATGGTTATTGCTATGATTTTTTTGTTCCTGGAATGCTGGAGAAAAAGTTTAAGTGATTTTTTTTCTATGATTATGAGTAAACAAAATTTAGAGAGATGTAGAAAACAGAAAGACGTGGGGACTTGGCCTCATCCGTCTCACAGAGCAGGTCTGAGCGGGCCTCACCTGAGGACAAATGCTTTCTTCGCTTTTGAAGAATGATGGTATCACCTTAACTTTTTAAATGTCTGAGAGTTAACAGCTGGCTCTTAAACCTGCAGCCCTCTAAAATGTGCAGAGGAACATGCTGCGTCAGGCTCAGGAAGCCATCTCTGTAGAGTCAATACTTACCTGAAAGCAAACACAGTCTTCTAAGACAAGGTCACAGTGAAAGAATGCCGGGGCCCTTCCTCCCAGCCCAACAGTGAGCTGCCGGGGCCCTTCCTCCAAGCCCAACAGTGAGCTGCCAGGGCCCTTCCTCCAAGCCCAACAGAGAGCTGGCTTCTCTCGTGGGTCAAATGCATGTCACAGCAGACACTGGAGTTAATATTAAACTACAAATTAATAGATTAGATAGCTGTTCCATGCTTTTAATGCCAATTAATTTAATAGCTGTTTTTTTTATTCTTCCTTTTACAAGGCAGTAGAATACAGTGCCGAGTTTCTATGGCGAGTTCCCAGGTAGATCTTTTGTGTAGCAATTGCCACAAGTGATGGGCTGACATGTGTAATCCCCTTCGATTCTGCTTGGGTCTGCTGCAGGCAGGAGCCCTTCAAACAGGGCTATAAAAAGCACATTAAACACGCTCTTGTCGTAAGATTTATGCTGGCTTGTGCTAGAATAACAATGATGCAGTGGTATTTGTTTGAAAATGAAAGGATTATATGGTCTTTGTAGAATGAGGAATTTAGATCTGGGAGGGGCAGTGGCTGGTGATTTATTTTTTGTTTATGTTCCTGTGAATCCTTTGATATGTCAGCTTCTGTCACTAAGTATTAGGACACTTGTAATTTCTTGAATCAACCAAGATGAAATACTCATGGCCTCAAATAATTTACGTCAGGAACTCAACTGTGCAACCTGGATGCCAGGGCTGGCTGTGAGGACAGCATGGCCGGGAGCGCTTGGTCCTTGAGATTCTGCTGGCTGTAGGTTCTGTGTTTCAGGGAGAAAAGGCCGCCGCTCTTTCTATCAGTTAAGTGTAAGAGGAGTGTTTCTCTGAGAGTTTCGGGAAGAAACCATGAAGGAGTCCATCCTGGAAGGCTTGGTTACTTTCCTGGGGCCAGTCCTGCTCCAAGGACAATTGCTGCCCCTCAGTTGGTGCCCACATGTCTAGAATTTGTGCAGAGGCCTCAGGGGAGGCATTGTAGGAGCTTTGGGGTGTGATAAAGATATCACCTCAGCTGACTCTGCTTTCCTTCACCTGGAAAGCTCCCAGGGCCCCCTGTGTGAGTCGTCTGCTCTCCTCTAGGCAACCTCACTTCCTAGATGCTGAGATATGTGGGACTATCTCACTCTCAGAGCACGGTGGACCCTTAGGTTTTATTTCTGGAAGGTTAGAACAGTCTGCAATCCATTGTTCTTCAGATGGAGAAACCAAAGAGCAGAGAGAGCACTGGGCTTTGTGGAGCTACTCAGCCACTCAGTGGATCCTGGTCTCACGTGGAGCTGCTCACCCACTCAGTGGATCCGGGTCTCAGGTGGAGCTTTGTGGACTCTGGTTTTAGACTTGTCACAGAACATGCTGCCTTTGTTCTCATTTATGGCTTACTAATGTCACTTTTCCCACAGTGAATAAACAACTAACAAACAAACTACTTCAAAACAAAACCCAGGCTAATGGTTATTCCCTTCGGTAATAAGAGCTCGGTCTCCATGAACAAGTTAACATTTGTAATTTTTTGTGCATGATGGTGTCTACTGGCTTTTTTCTCTATGATTAATTAACTGGAATGTAAAGCAAGAAACATGTACCTCTTGTTTTCTCTTTCCTTTTTTTTTTTGTAGGGATATCCTGAGACAAATTGACTCAAAGAATGCATTCTATGAAAAATTAGAAGTGAGACATTGGATCATCAGCTGAAACAATAACCTAGAATTTATAATTCAGAATCTAGGAAGGCATCTCTTAGTGGGAAACTGGAGGCCCACAGAATGGGATGGGGTCACTCTGGAGTGAGGATGCTGTGGGTGAGTCCCCCACAGACATGGAACTGTGCTGTTTGTCAGGAGACCCCGGCAGGTGCCTGCTCTGTGCTTATAGGAACAGTCCCGGGAATCACGCCGGACTGGAGACTAGCTGGTTCTCTCAGGCATCGGCTCCCGTTGTTTCCTTGTGCAGGAAATCTGCCTCTGCAGTCTTGAAGCCCCAGCAGTGGTTTCACCTGAGGTAAGTCTAGAAGGCAGAGCTAGATGTTTTGGATAATATCCATCTCAGAGATGGATACGTTCTTTGGGAAAAAATTCATTATTGAGCCATCTGGGAATCAGAAATAACTGACAGTGGAGTTATACATCTCCTGTTATTAATTATGCATCAGGAGCGTATGGCTTGCTGGATTAACACAGGCACAAAGGACGTGAAAGCACAGATCTCATTTCCTGGCTCCGGCAAGGACGAGGGCATGACCTTGCCGATTCCTTACCTCAGTTTATGGGTCTCTAAAATGGAGAATGTTTGTGTAATAGATGAAGATTTGGAAAAGTATTAAGAGAAACAGAGTAAACTCTTCAAAACCTGTACGATACGAGCCATGAAATTCTCCCGAATTCAACTTTCCAGCCTCACCCCCTTCATCCCACTTCCCCAGGGACTCTGCTCCTCCCAGCCCTGTTGTCCACCAATCCCGGGGTCTACCTGCTGACTCACAGAACAGTGTGGTGTTTTCATCACACATGTCCTCTTGAGTGACAGAGGTTGGGGAGCATGTGGTCTGGTAAGAGAGGGCCCTGCATGGCAGCGTGCATGGCGTCCTCTGCTGTCTCTCGTGCACATGCGTGCCTGGGAGGAGCACGCATAGCCCTGAATGTTTCTGTGTTTATTCCTAGCTCTTCGTTCTTTTCTAGCTGTCCTAGATGTAAACAAAACAAAGCAGAAAAAATTTTTTTTTCCTCTAAGAAAGCTGAGAGGCTGTAATTTATTTATAAAAGAGCTTCACTAAAAAGTAAAGGCAAGACAATTCAAAACGCAGACCCCTGCTCCCATCAACCCATTAGCACCTGCGTCCTGTGTGGACACTCCAGAGCACTGCAGGTCTGCACATCCGTCCCTCAGCAAGCTCGAGTCAATGTCGGCTTCTTGTCCTTGTGAGGATACAGTTTTTAGTCTATTTGGGGTGAGATCATCACAGCCCATTTTAAGTCTCTGAGCAGCTGCACTTGACCTCTGAGAGCTTCTGGGGAGACAGGCTGCTCCCTGAGCACTGTTCCCAGGGGAGAAGCCTTTCCTTCCGCTCACCCTGTGGCGTCTTGCCCGCTGCCCTGCACCAGCCCAGCCTCCATCCGCCCTGCGCCTGAAGGTGCTCAGACCTCCGCATGCCTTATTTTTACCCTTTTGCCTATTTGCATTTAAAAGTGTACTCGGAATTTATTGAGAGATTCCAGCTTAGAATTAGCTATGTAAAGATGGCACTTTCCATCTTATCCTGTTGAAAATCACCCCAAAGCAGCAAGAATGAGAATAAAAAATGCAAATGCCGTCTTTACAACAAAACTAGGAGACATCTGTAAGCCTGCAACACAATATACCAGGGAAGGCTGCCAAGGAGAGGGAAGGTCACAGCAAGGCCCAGGAGGACTTTGGGGAGAACACCCACAGCTGCAGATCTCAGGAAACACACAGCGTCCCTTCAGAGAAAGCGACCTATCCCAGGGGAACCAGCAATCATTTGTTTGGAATGAGGGAAGAAGATGATTGGACCAAGAGCAGGTGTTTCCTGGGTGCAGTTTGCCATACGTCTCAAGAAGCAGAGGAGGCAGAAATAAATTGAGAAATTATGCAGTAAGCTATATTCGTTAAAAAGATAAATTCAGTGTGTTGGTGAGGCAAGGTAGAGAGACGTCCTGCCTTATGAACAGCCCTATAGGGTCTCATTGGCTGGAGCCAGTTAATCCAAAAACAATTTACGCACATGAATTTACCCTAGACAATAGGAGAATTCTTGCTGGCTAAGAATATGGTCCTAGATTTTCTACTATGTGTAGCTTCATCAAATGGTACATAGCAACAAATCTTCTTGTTTAATAATAAATTATAATTTAAAAGGTTTATTTTAAAACACCAAAAGGGAAATGTATTAAAGTAACAGGATGAGCAGATGGCAAATGAAAGCTCTTATTTGAAAAATATTTCCAAGAGGCAAACAACAATTGTGACCAAACAACGTATCATCATGAAATTTTAAAACCAAGAAAGCAATTTACCTCTGTAAAACAAGAGTACAAATACAGGATATGAGAACTCACGGTGAAATGTCTAAGAGCCGAGAATAACAAACCGTGGGTTGCCACTTCAGGGCAGATTTGAGTAAAGCTGTAAAGCTATCCTAGGCAAGAAAGTCAAGTTGGAAGCCTTGGGAAGAAGAAATTATCATACAAACACTTTAAGGAACAAGGAGGAAAGGGCTGAGAAGAAGGAGCAAAGTGAAATGCAAATGAAAAGATGAGAGATGACAGAAAAATAATTCATCATACATATTACATACAATGCGATGCATTATTGGCATTTCTGAAGAAGAAAATGACATTATTATTAAGTATATTAAAACGTATATAATTCAAGAAAATGTTCCAGAATTAGAAAAACTGAGTAATTTGAAAAGCATACCAAGGCATTAAAAAAATTGAGTAAGAGTAAACAACCTGCAGTATAGCATTGAAATGTCACCACGCTTCAATATAAAGAAAGAATACTCTAGGACCTAGGAAAAAAGATGAAGACCCCAGTAACAGGCACAAAACATGCTGTTCGTAGACTTAGTCAAAGCCGTTTCCCATTCTAGAAGAGAAGTAATGTCCACAAGTTACTCAAGAAAGCACAACAGAAAGACAATTCCAAGTCTATTCTTACCAGTACTGTTGTGGCTGCTTCCACAGTGACGTCTGTCCCTCAGCCTGGGTCCTGAGGTGCTGCCTAGGTGGTGCTTCCTGAGGGCGGCTGAGCTGCCAGACAAGCAGGTGTCCAGCTGAAGGCCGCTGCTGAGGAGAGGACAAGTGTGTACTATAATCAGCAGTCCCACCAGTCCCACGTGGAAATGGATGCTCCAGCCCGGCTCTTCTAGCCCAGCTATTTGAATTTTCCCAGTGGGTATCCTGCACATTGAAGGCCCAAGAAGACTCATGCCTACTGGGCCTTTTCTGAATTTCTGACACAGAATTTGTGAGCATGATAAAATGGTGGTGGTTACACACTTGGGGCTAAGTACTTCACACAGAAGCAATGAGCAGAACACAGCTGAACCAGTATTTAGTTATAAAAGCTAATAGATCCATGCTTTTGTGACATGCAGAAAGTCAGATAACAAAGTTCCCTTGGGTCATATTACAGGTCATCCTTAAAGGTACCGTTACAGCTGTTCTGTCCAAAAGAGAAGCCCCTAGACACATGTGGCTACTCAAATTTAAAAAAAAGTTAGATTAAAGTAAAATAAGTTTCTCAGTTGCAAAAGCCACTTCCGTTTCAGCGAGAGGTGCTGGTGGCCCACAGGATATGGCCTGTAGGAGTAGGGTGTTCATAATACTGTGTAAGGTTAAAATTATAAAGCCACCATTAAAACAAAATTGAAGACATCTAAAATTATTAGAAGAAACATATTGCTCTTATTTGAATGTGTCCTACAAATTTCATGTGTTAGAAATTTAATTCCCAAATTCATACGTTGGTTGGAGGTGAGGCCTTGGAAAAGGGATTCAGATCAGATCAAGTTATCAGCATGGGCCTAATTAAGGGCTTTGTGAGAAGAGGAAGAGAGACCTGGGCTGACATTCAAAGCCCTGCACCCCGTGTGACACTCTTCTCCATGTGAGGGCTTAGCCAAAGGGCCCTGTCCACACACCACTGTCCTGTTCTCCAAGGGTTTATCTTCCTAAACCAGGAGCCAAATAAATGTCTTCTTTTCACAAACTGTCCATCTGTGGCCTGCTGTCGTACAGCAGAAAGTGAATTCAGACACAGACTCTAGTACCAAGCAGGCAAAGGCCATACAGCAGAAGACACAAGAAAGAAAAGGATTAAAAGTAGAGGCTAGAGCCAGTGCAGTGGCTCACACCTGTCATCGCAGCACTCTAGGAGGCTGAGGCAGGTGGATTGCCCGAGTGTAAAAGTTTGAGACCAGCCTGAGACAGGGAGAGACCTGTCTCTAAAAATAGCTGGGCATTGTGTCAGGTATCTGTAGTCCCAGCTTCTAGGGAGGCTGAGGCAAGAGAATCGCGTAAGCCCAAGAATCTGAGGTTGCTGTGAGCTGTGATGCTGCAGCACTCTACTGAGGGCAGCAAAGTGAGACTCTGTCTCAAAACAAAAGCAAACAGAAAAAAAACAACAACAACAGAGGCTAGAACAAAAGCAGATGAGAAAAACAACAGTATTAATAAGGGTTAATAAGCTAAACTCACAGAGTAAAAAGACTTTTTAGATTGTATAACAAAAAAACAACTATAAATTGTGGATAAGAGACTCATCTAAAACAAAATGTCTCACGCTTGATTTCTTGATATAAGGATGGGCAAGGACATATAAGAAAGTTGAATTGAGGGCTGAAAGTATTATCTGAAATAAAGAGGGACTGCTATGGACCAAGTTAATACATGTATCGAGCATCATGATATCACGATTGTGGCATTCCTGAAGCTAAATGTGTAGAAGAATTATAAACACATTAAAGATAATTTTTTTTTTTTTTTTTTTTTTTTGCAGTTTTTGGCTGGGTTTGACCCCGCCACCTCTGGCATATGGGGCTGGCGCCCTACTCCATTGAGCCACAGGTGCCGCCCAAGGATAAATCTAAATTTGGTCTGTGGGAGACCAAGAGGTTGAAAAGGGAGACAGATCTAATGGGTACACATTGGGGTCTGTGATTTAGCCTGTCTTTCAGATGCTCAGAGAATAGTTCCTCAATATGATAAAAGCACTAAAGCTACAAAGAAAACATAAAAAAGTCCCCAAATAATTAGTATAGATAAATTTTTCTGACCTCAATGTAATGAAATTAGAACTTAATAGTAAAACTAGAAAACAAAAAACTCTACTACTCTAAATTAAAAACATTTCTGTAGAAAATTTTTTGTATCAAAGAGGAAGTTAAAACAAATTTTTATGGCCCTACACTGGAACACTGTGTGCTGTTCAGAACAATGAGGTGCCCTTATGTACACTGCTGTGGATCAAATTGTGTCCCCCAAATTCACATGTTGAAGCCCCCACCCTCCTGTGACTGGGGACAGGGCCTCAAAGGAAACAATTCATGTCTTACGAGGTCAGAAAGGTGGGGCCCTGGCCTGATAAAATTGTAGGCCTTATAAAAAGAGGAAGGGAGGAGATCGCTGGCTCTGTTTCTCTGTCTCTCTCTGTCCCCTCCTCCACACACACATAGAAGAAGCAGCCTCATGAACACAATGAGACGGCTGCTGCCTGCAAGCTGAGAAAACAGGCCTCGGGATAGAACCCTCCTTGATGGCACCTGGACCTTGGAGTTCAGTCTCCACGACAGTGAGGAACTAATTTCTGCTGCTGATGTGGCTCCATCTGTGCTGCGTTGGTTCTCGGCCTACATTGACTGGGCATGTGTGCTAGGCCCCTTACCCTTGGTTTTGCCTCCCAAGGTCTCATTTACCTGCAGTCAACCCTGGTTTGAAAGTAGCTGAGCATGGTACAGGGAACTACTCCCAGAGCACACAGAAGGGCACATTCACATAACTTTTATTGGAATGTGTGTATTCCAATAAAATTGAATTGGAATACAAAATGTTGTATTTTGTTAGCAGTTAACATTTGCTTCTTACTGTGCCTAACTTATAAATTTAACTTCGTCACCGGTATGTGTGTGTAAAGCACAGCACAGAGATGTGGGTCTGGTGGTCTCTGTGGCTTCAGGTGTCCATGGGGAGCCTTGGAGCACGTCTCCTTCAGCTGGGTGGGGACTTATCAAAAGTGTCAGAAAGTCGCTGACGTGCAGCTTTAGTGAGGAGCCTTCTCACTGGCTAAATCAAGAGAGGCCTACATGTACTAGATTTCTATTTAGAAATTATTTTTAAATAGATAATATATGGATATGTGTAAACTCAAAAAGTCCTTGTAAGGAAGAAGAAAACCCTGTCTTCTGAGAGGCATCCCATGGTGAGCAGGTGGGCAGACAGATAAAGGTCGATCCTTTGAGAGACTGTGTATTTTATATTCATACGCAATCACATACGTTCAGGTTTTACACAAATGGTAGCAAGTCACACACACTATTCTGCCTCTTGTTTCTTTACTTAAAATCGGGGAGGAACATCATTTCATATAAGGACGGCAGCCCCCTTATCTGTGGGGGACATA
Source organism: Loris lydekkerianus (assembly GCA_963574355.1). Taxonomy (NCBI): domain Eukaryota; kingdom Metazoa; phylum Chordata; class Mammalia; order Primates; family Lorisidae; genus Loris; species Loris lydekkerianus. The sequence continues at coordinate 36,267 of CAUYPK010148993.1, read as the reverse complement.
TTTTAAGACCCTGATGTGTAGCCAAGTGCAAGATTAACAACAACAATAACTCAGGACAGTGAAAACAGCATGCCCTAATAGCAGCTGTGCTAGAGGGCCTTTGTCTCTCTCAAAGCACCTTGCTCTCCCGTCATGCCTGCTTTCACACTGGGTCGATTGCAGGTAGCTCAAACCACAAACAGTGAAACTGCAGGCCTGGGGGAGCACCTGTGCTCACTCATGCTCAGGGCCTGTGGATGCTTACATGGCCAAGCCTAGACTGTCACTCACCCACCATTCTTCCCTGTCCAAGCCCAGCCCGAACACCCTGGGCACTTGGGGTCTCTGCACAGGGCTCTTGTTTCCAGCTATGGGGTTGATCTCCCCCTGCGCATAAGAACAGGCCTCGACCATGCTGGTAATGGAGCTTGCCTTACACGGCTTCTCCTTCAGTGGCCAGGTCCTGACTCCCCACAATGACTGCCTGACTTCATTTCATCTTCTTTTCCTTTTTTCTTGGAAGTGATATTTTAAAATTATGGTCTTTCCATAAAAATATCTTTGTACATGTTGTAAGAAGTGAAGGCTGTCTTCTTACTACGCGTCTGGAGTGTTTTCTCCTCTGCTCTTTGTAGAGATGATGCTAGTCATTCTGATTCCCTGAAAGCTGGGATTGTCCTACCCCCTGAAGAGGGCTTCACCAGATCTTATGGTAAATCATTATTGGACTAGGGGTGCTCCAAATTGGCAGTGAGACTGGCAGGCCCTCGTCTGCACACCCTCACCTGTGACCATGCTGCCTGCTCCCTCTGTGCCTGGGGCTGCCCCTACACACCCTCACCTGTGACTACTCTGCCCCCCATGGCTGGGGCTGCCCCTGCCCTCTCACAGGGCATGCGAAGTATGCCTCTTTCCAGGATCACATAAGCCTCATTTTTTTCTCCTCCAAGTCTTTTCAGTAACTTCAATCAAATCTAAACTCTTTTCTTCCTGAATTCCAACTCAGGACATTTTTCAAATTCTCTTGATTTGAAAGAGTTGACAACTTTTCAAAACCATCAACTCCTTGAGCACCTTTTCAGACAATGCGTGAAACAAGGCTGGGCACATTGTAAAGTCTCAGTAACTGTCTTTTTTGTGTAGTTTTAATTTTCATACTTTAAGGGGCACAACTTTTTTTCTTGCATGGATGAATATATAGTGAAAGTCTAGGCTTTTAGTGTACCTGTCCCCTCAGTAGTGTATGTTGTACTTAATAGGTGATTTTTTTCTCCTGCACTCCCCCTACCCTGCTGTATCTCCTGTGCCTGTATGTCACTCTGTGTGACCACACACCCATTGCTCATCTGCCACTTGCAAGGGAGAACGCACTTTGTTTTGGTCCTGGGTTGCTTCACTTAAAATAATGGTCTCCAGTTCCATCCACGTTGCTGACGTGATCTCCTCCTTCTCCGTGGCTGAGCAGTGCTCTGAGGTACTCACACCACGTTTTCTTTACCCCTCATCAGCTGCTGGGCACTTAGCTGGCCTCTGTCTCTGAGAGGGTGAATTGTGCTGTGATAGACATGTGGGTGCAGGGGTGTGGTTTACTAAATGACTTCCTGTCATTTGGGTAGATCTTCAGTAGTGCGATTGCTGGATCAGTGTCCATCCACTTTAGTTCACTGAGAAATCTCCACGCTGTTTTCCAGAGAGGTTGTACTGGTTTACATTCCTCTTTTAACTCATATTGCCAGGATCTATTGTTTTTCCACTTTTTAATAATGGCTTTTCTGATGTGGTAAGGTGGTATTTCCTTGTAATTTTTTTTCCCAGATAATTAGTGGTATTTAACATCTTTTACGTGTTTTTTGTACATTTGTTTCTCTCTCTCTCTCTCTCTCTCTTTTTTTTTTTTTTGAAAAATGATCATGTTTTTTAATGGTTCTTGGTTTTAGTTCTTGCTGACTGCTTGAGTTCCTCACAGATTCTGAGTGTTACTCCTTTGTCAGATGCATGGCTTGTGAGTCCTTTCTCTCCTTCCTCAGGTTGTATACTTACTTTGTTGAATATTTCTTTTGCTGTGCAGAAGCTTTTTAGTTTAAATCCCATTTACTTATTTTTGCTTTTATTATGTTTGCTTTTGGAATCTTAGTCATTAATTCTTTACTAGGCTAATGTTGAGGATAGTTTTTCCTATGTTTTCTTTTAATATTTTTGTGGTTTCAGGTCTTATATTTTACCCTTTAATCCATGTTGATTTAATTTTTATTAAATCAAGTGAGAGATAGGGATACAGTTTTGTTCTTCTGCCTGAGGCTGTCCAACTTTTCCAGTCAAATTATTGAAGAGGGAGTCATTTTTCCAGCATGTGTCTGCTTTGTCAAAGATCAGTTGGTTGTAAGTATGTGGCTTTATTTCTGGGTTCTCTGTTCTACTTCACTGGTCTATTTGTCTCCTTTTATACCAGTGCCATGCTGTTTTGATTACTATCTCCTTGTAGTATAACCTGGAGACTGATAATGCAATGCTTCTAGATTTGTTCATTTTGCTTAGGATTGATTTGGCTATTTGTCCCCTTTTCTCATTCCATGTTAATTTTAGGATGTCTTTTCTAATTCTGTGAAAAATGATGCTGGAATTTTGATAGGAATTACACCTGTAGATTGCTTTGGGCAGTATGGACATTTTAAACAATATTGACAATTCCAATCCTTGAATGTGAGATGCTTTTCCAGCTGTTTGTGTTGTCTGTGATTTCTTCCATTGCTGCTGTGTGGTAGTTCTCCTTGTAGAAATCTTTCACTTCCATGGTGAAGTATATTCCAAAATATTTTATTACTTTTTTTCAGCCATTGTAAGTAGGATTGAGTTATTGATTTAATTCTCAGCTTGGTGTTGTTAGGATATAGAAAAGCTACTTTTTTTTTTTCTTTCTTTTTTTTTTTAGAGACTCAGTCTCACTTTGTTGCCCTGAGTAGGGTGCTGTGGCATCACAGCTCATAGCAACCTGCAGCTCTTGGGCTTAGGTGATTCTCTTGCCTCAGCCTTCTGAGTAGAAAAGCTACTGATTTTTATATATTGATTTTGTAACTGAGACTTTACTGAGTTCATTTATCAATTCTATGAGTCTTTTGAAGGCATCTGTAGTATTTTCATGGAAAAAAGATTATATCATCAGCAAACAAAGTCTTTGACCTCCTCTTTTCCAATTTGGTTGCCCTTTATTTTATTCTTTCTCTTGATCTGGCTAGGACCTTTAGTACTATGTTGAATAGAAGTGGTGACAGTGGGCACCCTTGTCTTGTACCAGTTCTTAGTGGGAATGCTCTCAACTATTCCCCATTGAGTATGATGTTGGCTGTGGGTTTGTTATATGGGACTTTTATTATATTGAGGTTTTTGTTTGCTTAGAATGTTTTTTTCCACCCCTTACCTTAAGTCTATGAGAATCTTTGAGACCTAAGTGGTTCTCTCAGAGACAGATGATATTGGGATTGTGTTTTTGTTCATTCTTCCAGTCTGTATCTTTTAAATGGTGCATTGAGACCATTTACATTTAATGTAAATATTGATATACGAGATACCGTTGTAGACATCATGTTGTTATGTAGTCACTTTTGCTTTATGTTCTCCCTTGTGTTAGTGTTTTGTAACAGCTGTTGTTTGTTTTGTTTCGATTTTACTTTTGTACATTATTATACTGGTCATTGTCAAACTTTTCATTTTGATGTTTCAAAATATTTTATCTCTTCCTCAAAGGGACAGTTTGGTGGTGACAAATTCCCTCAGTGTTTGCTTGTCAGGGAAAGATGTTTATTTTATTTCTTTTTAGGTATTTTATTTTCGCCTTAGTTTTGAAGGGTACAAATTTTTAGCTGACCATTATTCTTATGAAGAAGATTAAATACAGGACCCCAATCCCTCTGTCTTTTGGGGTTTCTATTGAGAAGTCTGCTGTTTGTCTGACAGGGTTTCCTTTGTAAGCTACGTGCTGCTTTCATCTCACAGCTCATAGAATTTTCTCCGTCATGTTAACTTTGGCCAGTCTGGTGGTCGTGTGCCTTTGTGATGCCCTTTTTTTCTTCTAGGAGTTTGTTGAGCTTCTTATATTTGGATGTCTAAATCTCTAGCAAGACCAGGGAACTTTTCCTCCCTTATTCACTCAAATAAGTTTTCTATACTTTTTGCTTTTACTTCTTTTCTTTTAGGGACATTTATGATTCTTGTGTTTGAGTGTCTTACATAATCCCATGTTTCTCACATACTTTGTTGATTTCTTTTGATTCTTTTTTTTTTCTTAGTTTTGACTGGCTGGATTAATTCAAATATCTTGTTTTCATGCTCTGAAATTATTTATTCTGCTTGGTTCGGTCTGTTGTTAAAACTTTCCACTGTATTTTGAAATGGGACCACATGGCGCACAGTGGCCCGTCAGCTCTGGTGTCCATGCTTATACCAGGAGCAGGTGGAAGGGCCATGGTAGGGTGGCACAGGCCTGGCTGCCCTCGCCTTCTTTCATCCACAGGAGGTCTTCTGGGAGGCTTGCCCCTGGGTGGACATCCCATGGTGCCTCTGAAGCTGCTGTGTTCAGAGGGACCTGCTGGCATCTCACAACGGTTGCTGGGTGGCAGGCAGGAGTGCTGAGCTGTGGTATCCACCAGCTCACTCCTACCCTGAGAGCCCAGGAGAGGTGAGAGCAGGGGACATGTGGAGGGCCTGGCTGCTGAGCTTGGGGAGGAAGGGGCAGTGTCAGGTGTTTGAGGAGCTGCCCCGTGGCTCTATTGCTGCCCACAGCCCCCCAGAGGTCCTGTGCTGACTTGAGTGCTGTGATGTCCCTGTCCCCTGGGTTAAGGTGAATGGGAATAAGTCCCTTCTCTTGGGAAAAATACCTGAGTATCAGAAAAGCCTGTTTGTTAGCTCAGTACAAAGAAAAGCACAGGCCCTTGGTCGTGACAGAGAGGGGGTGGAGGTGTCCCATGGGATGGTGCCGGTCTACTAGGCCTCATGGTGTGAGGCCCAGGGAGGTCAAATAGTCTTGGGTGGTGAGCAAGACTCAGGGCTGAGCCTGCGTGGGCACAAACCAGGGGCTCAATCTGCCTGCCCCCTTCCAAGCAAGTGCCCTTCCTGCCTGCTCTGCCCCCATCCTTGCTAGGAATCTCAGGGTCGTGGCCTGGTCTGCCACCCTTGGTCTGCCTCTGCTGGGAAATGGCACCGTGCGGGGGTGAGTGGGTGTCTCATGAATGTGGGGGTGGGGAGGCTCTAGTGGGTACAGGGACATAGCCCAGTCTTCCCTGCACCTCCCACTGGGTGACCTTGGGCATTCCTCACTCTGTGCTTCAGCTTCCTCACTGTGGTTTCAGGAAAATACCCCCTCATGGGGCTGGTTATGAGAATTCAGCTAGGTGACCTGTCTACTTCTGATGAGCTTCACTGTCAGGAAGAGTCCCAGTATTGACACCATAAGGAAGTGGTTTCAACCAAGCATTTGTTTATTGAGTGTCACCACGTGCCTAGGACTGTACAAAAGGCTGTGGGAGTGTGGGGACTGAGGAGACCCCAAGCTGAGAGGCCTTGCCGTCCCAGAGGAGACATGTGGCGGCCACACCAGAACCGACCCCAACCTAGTGCTGGGCTGGGCGTGACAGGTGGGGCGTGGCCAGGGAGCAGACCTGGGAGCTGACATGTCCTTGTAGGAGTATGGAGGCTGCTGCGCTGGGCTGTTGGTCCAGGGGGAGCAGGGCTCCTGGCACAGGGTGGCTTTATGCACCACGAGCTCTGATGTGAAGACAGGAATGTTCTCTCCCAGGTGAATGCCAGGTGGCACTTGCAGCTTCTGTCCCACTGGGTGGGGGTCACCCCTGTTTTCTGGGCCTCCGTTTCCTTGTACATCAAAAAGGAAGCTTGGGCTGGGGCTGGGCTGGGGCTGGGGAGCAGTTTCTTCTAGGTCATTTCTGTGTAAATTCTACATCAGAGGACGGCACATGATAAATGCAGACACTTGAGTCCACGTAGGGGCCTGTAGTAACCACATAACGAGCAAGATTGCCATCCTAGAAGGGCCTCAATGGGGTGTCGGAGGTGGCCAGGGACAAGTTGGGAATGCGCACCCCGTGTGATGTGCTTCACTGGTTCATAGTGGGTGTGCTTGAGGGGGGGGGTCCATCTGCATGTGCAATTGAAAAATTGCCCAAGAGTTCTCAGCAGGCGGCTCTGAAGGCCATTCCCCTTCACAGACCTGGACATCATGTCTGGGCGTGGCCCCAAGGGAGGGGCAGGGAAGAAAGAGTCACTGAGTCCTGGGCAACTGTGGGTTGCAGGACATACTCAGGAATGTTTATAATCCCATTTCATCTTCATGACTGACACCAGGTGGTCATTTTTCACCACTAGTGAGGAGAGTGATGTTCCTGACCTGCTCACAATGGCTCCACACGTCCGCCCCAGCCCTGGGCTCTCCCGGCTCAGACTCCCCCAGCTGGGAGTGGCAGGTGACTGTCTGTGCCCCACCAGCCCCTTTGCTCAGCCCTGCACATCCCAGGGTTCTTTCTGGAATTCCCTTTTTTCTTTCCCATCAGAGGTAGCTCCAGGCTAAGGCTACTTCTGAAGGCCGTCCTGGTTCACAAAAGCACCCTCACAGAGGTCACCTAGTTTGAGTCTCACAGCCCCAGGCAGTTGTTCTTACCATCGCTGTTGGGCATCGAAGCAGTAGAGAGGGGCAACAGCACCCAGGCAGAGGGTGGCGGGGTGGGGACCCGTTTCTCTGGGATCTACCCTGGCATGGACCTGCCTCCCTGAAGGATCCCTCCCCTAAATGCAACAGGACGCATCTCTCTCTGATCCCACGAGGCTGATTCCAGGAGCATCTGCTTCACACACAGAATGCGACCACAAGCTGGTGATGGGTGCAGGATGCCGCCCAGCTCAGCCCTGGCCTGGGGAGAGATTAGAGAGGACCCCTTTCATCCTCAGCTCCTGCCTGCTGCTGGCTAATCCTCTCCCTCCAGTCTACTGAGGACTCCTGAAACCAAGCACTTCCCCTGTGGTCACTAAATAGTGACAGGACAGAGGACTTGCTGTGCTTCTCCGAGGAGTTCACACGTCGGCAATGGCTCCTGTTAGAGAGGATTACCCTGATAGCAGACTTCTGTTTTCCCTTCAAGGCTTCTGGATAAATGCACAGAATAATGCTTGGGCACAGAGTAGGCACTTAATTAAAAGATCTGTCACATGCTTAATTAATTAATATAGTTATACAAATTGAAGAGAAAATGACACTACTTGTTTGATATTTGATACCAAGGGACTTGGGTTCTATTTTCCTGTCATGGGCTGACATTTGGGGTGTGGAGCAGGAGAGACAGGTTGGGGGGCAGTATTTTGGGACATCTTTGCTGTTGCTTCTCCTTGCTGTGGCAGGTAAAGTATATACCCACTAGCTTATTACTTTAAGCCTCTTAATAAGGCCTCAGCTGACTCTCAAAGGAGGGGAGAAGAATCAGAAAAGTGACCCACAACAAACAAGCCGTGCGAGCACTGCTGAGCTCTAGGTCAGTGGGATCTGGTCAGTGGGTCAGTGCTTCTGACCAAAGCTGCCACTTGCAGCAAGGCTGGCCTTCTGGGTCATGCAGAAGCCAGCGGCTGGGGACACGTCTTGTCTGCCTAAAGGAGGTAGATCAGCCACCGAGATGTCCAACTGGCAGAAGGGTCTGGCAGCTCACATTTCGGCCCAGGCATCTGAAGCAGGAGCTAAGTCTAAGTGAGGGAGTTGGGGCTGGAGGCCTCACGGGCAGAGTGTTCGGATATTTGAGAGAGGTTGTGGCAGGGCTTCCTTTTTGTCAGAACCCATCGGAAGAAGAAGCTGCTCCAGGCGGAAGGAGAATGTTTGAGAGGGATGTTAACCTGCTTGAGGAATCCATGCCCCAGGGCCTGGGCCTTGTTCTGCCTTTGCATCCCTCTGCGGTCTGAGCACCTGCTGCCTGCTCCTCATCTGCCATCATGTCCCTCACAACTGACCCCCAAAGACAGTCTCACAAAAGAGACTGAAGTCACCTTCAAACAAACTGCTGCTGTGAGGCCCATTGGTGATAGGAAGCTAGCTGTTGGGATGTTTAGAGATGTCCTCTTTATATTTCTAAGTATTTTATGTAATAAAAGTGGAATTTATTATTAAAATGATAAAACCGAAATGAGGACATGATTCCCACACATCGTCAAATTTTATTTTCCCACCAAAGCTGAGCTTTCCTTTGAGCCAGGACAGAAACAAATGCAGGGAAACCCCAGGGGTGACACAGCAGCAACAGGAAATGGGCGTTTCTGTCTCTGCCTGTGTGTCATGGTGCAGGCAGGCTCGTGCTGGTGTTGGGGTTAATGGTGCGAAATGATGCGTATAACCCCAGATTGGACCTGAAGCCCCTCACTGTGCCTAGCCAGCGGAACTGCTCCCAGCCCTGAGTGCGCTGGGGGCCTATCCTGGTGACAGGAAGGCCCCCTCAGCTCTTTTGTGTTCCCAGCGGCACTTGTGCCTCTCACGAGGTGACACAAATGGTGTCCTAGTAACAATTCCCATGATGGACCCCTTTTCTGATGCCTGCTGACACCTCTGGGGGTGGCGACATCGCCCTGCCACAGTCTCCCCACGTGTGTGATGAGCACAGCCAGGCCACGGGGCTCCCAGTGGCTGCCTGGCCCAGGTGTCTTGCTGCTCTCGTTTCATCTGGGGCTCGAGACACACTCGAGATCTTTGTGGTAGTTCTGGTTGGAGGAGGAGCTGTGGCTTGATAAACATGCGAGGTAGGGATCGACTCTGTTATTCACTCAGCTACCACATGTAAACGCAGATTCACAGATGGCGTCATGCCACGTGTGCCACGGCTCACTGCGCATCTGTGTGGGGTGTCTTCCCTCTCCATGAGACTGACCCCCACCAGCCTGTGTGTTCCCACCCACTTCCTTGGGCTGTACCTTGGCTGAGCACCCGGGCACATTCTCCAATGTCATTAGCCCTCCATGATTTCTTTTTGACTCCCGGTCTGGGTGATTTCTAGGATAAGACTAATTTATACTGTGTTTGACCTTTTGGAGTCTATTTTCAAGAGGAATCTGATTTCATCACTGTGCATGGCATAGCACCTGCCCCAGTAGACACTTTACAGACACAGGCTGGTTGTCTGATCCAGGACTGACCCCAAGGCAATAGGGGAAGGAGGGACAAAGGGAGGTCACAGTTGGGCTAGAGAGGAGACAGCAGACTTCTTCTACCTGAATGTTGCCATTGCATGAGGACAGTGGCAGAGGCAGGATGCCACAGCTGAGACCCGCCCTGGCAAAGCCTGATGTTCCCACAGGGTGGTGGGGCACAGCTTTGTGGGGGGCATGGGTTGGCTCCCCCTGCGGCTGCTGAGGAATTCTTGGTGAGGACGTCTCTCCCATCAGATGGAGCTCTCTGCTGACTGTGGTCTCTGGGCTGGAGGGAGGATTAAAGGAGGAATTAGCATGAAGATATTTTTCACTGTAGCAGAAGGCACCTCACATTTTACTGCTCATTCGAGGGTCATTTTGCTCACTTAAAACATCCCCGAATACTGCTCCTGGTTTAGGAGACGGGTGGAAAGTCTTGATGGAGTAGAATGGCTTAGCTAGAAATTCTCTATTTTTAGGTGCTATTTTATGGCTCAAGTGTTGACTTCGTGGAAGTGAAGTCATCATAAATGTTGTCTGAAAATAGTATCTTCCAAAATCTAAACACATTTCCCTATTGACTTATGTAATCGTCTCAGAGATGGAAATCCTACCCTAATTTCTGATTGATTTTCAATCAACATCAGCTACTAAGACATTAAAAATCTCTTTGCCTGATTCCTTTGGCGAGTAATTAACAAGCTATCAGCAAATGCTGAATCATTCTCCTAAAGGCTTTTTGAAGGAAACACCAAGAGAAACATTTTGTAAAGTTCTTTACCAGAGTCATTGTAGAAAGGACCACAAAAACAAACACAGCTTTAGACACTATGGAATATTCACCAGGTTTCTGCCACATTTCCTCTGCTTTTTGGTCCTGGGGCTGCAGTCAGGGCCTTGTCCAGGCAGGGGCTGCCATGGTGCTGCCTGCTGTCCCCCCCAGGGGGCTCATCCCCTGAATTCTTCACCGCCCCCAGGGAGGACAGAGGTTTACAGCCTGGGGTGCTGTCGTGGCACCTGTCCCCGCCTCCTGCTGTGCCAGCTGCCCTGGAAGCCCAGCCCAGGGGTACAGCCGAGTGCTTCTCCGGCTCAGGCTAGCGGGCAGGGCCTTTCCCTTAACACGTTGTGGTGACTCGTCACTGGGTACCATGTCACCAGTGTCTCCCGAGTTTGGATGTAACTGTGGCATTTATCTCTGATGGGACGTCCTGGTGTGTGAATGATGGTCTGAACTGAAGCTGTAGGATGTGCTCTCTCAGGGCTGTTGTTTTCAGGGGTCCTTCCCAGCCCCAGCTTTCTCTTCTCACCAGCTGATCCCTCTGGGTCTCTGACTGCCTGAGCCCTAAGCTCCTCTGAGCATCCTTCAGCAACACAGCCTACCCTATGGGCACCACATAAATGTGAACCTTCAGGTGTGTGGAGTTAATGTTTTGGGGACGCAGCTTCTGTGCTGCCAGCTGATGGCCCAGGCCATGGGCAGATGAACAAAGTCATGTGAGATGTGCAGGGCCATGCCCGGGTATAAGTGCTCACCCCTCTCGGCCGTGTGATCATAGGACGTTATTTCTCCCTCTGAGCTGTGTTGTAGGTTAGCTTTATGAGTGAGTTTGGCTGTAGAACCAGTGGTTTAATCAGGGATAGTTGCATTGCTCTCTAAAGATGTTCATGGTGTGGCCACAGCTGGTCCCTGCACTTGAAGAAGATTCCTTCCATAGTGCAGATGGGAAAAAGCTGAGGTTCCCAGAGGAAGAGCAATCTTACCTCGAGACTAGGCACCAGCTCTGGCCTTGGCTTTCAGCTCCCAGCCTTCTCTGTAGAGTGTGGGCCGGCCAGCCCTGTCATCATATGAGCCAGATTTTTACAATATATCTCTTAATATGTATATTTACTAAGAATATGCTGATACTGACATAAATATGTAAACACAGGTGTGTCTGTGCGTCTCCTCCCGCTCCTGTGCTCTGATTGATAAACTTGTCAATGAAATGAAGGCACACTGCCCTTCAACTGTGAAGATGCACACAGCTGGGCCAGCCCCATGGCTCCTGCCCAGCTGGTCTGGGCGGCTTGGACAGAGCGACTGAGCCAAGCAGGCCGCACTCTGCACCGTTAGCCTGGGGTCGGCAGCCTTTCCATGGTCCACAGACTAAGCGCAGAACTGGGGTTCCCCTCACCTGGTCTCACACTCAGCTGCCCACATGCAGCACCCCAGGCCTTCTTGACTCATTCTAACTGCACCTCAAAGCTGCTGTGTCTCCTTGTCATCCTGTGTTGATTTTCTTGTCTCCAGCCTCTCCAGGTGGATCACCTGAGCTCAAGAGGTTGAGACCAGCCTGAGCAAGAGTGAGACTCGGTCTCTACTATAGAAAAACTAGCCAAGTGAGAGGATTGAGCCCAAGAGTTTGAGGTTGCTGTGAGCTGGGCTGACTCCACTGTACTCTAGGCTCAGTAACAGAATGAGCTCTGTCTCAAAAAAACCCAAACTCTAGCCCAGATGTAAAGACCTTCATAACTGAGACCTAATTTGTCTACCACCATCCCCCAGCACACGAGGGTGACTGTGGACGCCTTCCAGCCTCACGTGGCCTGTCTCACGTCTGCTCCTGGGGCCCTCTGTTTCCCTGGGAATGATCGTGCCTGTCAGCCTGGCAGAACGAGCCCATGTTGGAGATTCTATAAAGTAGGACCTCAGAGCACTGGCCTCTGGTGTCCAGCTGCCTGGACTCAAAGCCCCTGCTCCCCCTCTGAATGTGTCCCTCTGGCAATGTCAAAGGACCGTGTGAAGCTTTATGTTCTGCACCTGGAAGTAGAGGTGCTCCAAGCACCCGCCCTGAGAAGCCTCCATGTCATCTGCGCTGCAGCTCTCACGCTGCAGGGAACTCTTGTGACCTCCCTTGGGGGGCCTCCCTCACCTGCCCATGAGAACACAGGAGCCAGGGAAGCCTCTGCTTTTCAATAAAGGTTCATAAAATTGGGTGGAGTTTGCTTCCTGTGGACACTCTGCCCACATGTGCAACAGCTGCCCTTTGTTTTTAGAGACTGTTGGTCACTTGGCCTGAATCCCAGCTGCAGGACACTTCCTGGTAACCTTTCTGTGCTGGGCCACGTCCAGCACAGAGCAGGTGTGACAATTGCCAGTGCTGCCTCTGCTCGTTTCCAGTAATAGACATGACTGTCATTGCCAACAGCGATGGGTGGCGAGCAGCCACTTAGGGTACAAAAACCTCTGTTTGGGACCTTAGAACTCTTTACATCGATAGTTAACCTCAAAAAGACGCTGCGGCACACCCATCAGGTGCCAGGCCGCGTGCTGCCTACATGTGGCACAAAGGTGGGAGATGTCACTGCCCCTTAGTGCCTGTGAAACTTGGGATGAACCCAAGTGCTGGGAGGGACTCAGAAGTCCTGTAGCCTATTGTCACATGACAACTTTGGCAAGAGGCCATTTCTGACCCACACTTCCTATGAGCTGGGCTTTGGCCACTTGGTAACATAGTTGGTGAACCTTTGACCAGGGTGGTTACACTGTACTTGCATATATTGTGCTCAGATTGGGCTTCTTTAATTTGTACTTAATAGTTTTTCTAGTTCCTTCTTTTGGAGAAGCATAGAAAGTACCTTAGAAATTTAGGGACCACCAAAGAAACGCTCCAGTCTGCCCAGTGGCCCTTCCCAGTGTCCTCCAGCCGTTCTCACTGTCCGTGAGTGTTTCACAGAGTGGAAACGCCGTGGGTTTGAAGGCAGCCTTGGTGGGAGACTGGGAGGATTCATCAGCATTCCTGAGTTTGATTATGAGCCTCTATTTTCTCACTTGTAGAAGAGGGGGAAAATCCCCATGTCCTAAGATTGTTTTGGAAATAAATTACAAAAATAAATCCACGTGATGTGCTACACGTCCTCAGCACCCGTCAGGCGCAGTCAGTGTCTGGTGTGGAACGAGCAGACACGTGAGTGGCTCTTGTGCTCTTCTCACCCGTGGCCTCAGCCCCGTGGCTCATGGCCTTTAGGACTGAAGGGCACAGTGCTGTCGGCCAGTCGAACACAGGAGTGGTGGTTTTATTTCATTCTTCTGTCTGAACTTTTACTTACAGTGCCTGGTCGTGCATATTTTGTGCACCTCCCATTGAGCTGTGTGCCCAGCAGTGTGGGCTGCTTGAGTTTCTCACCCAACCACAGACCCCAGGCCCTTTGCCGCTCTGCCTGCTGTCCTGGCAGTGGAGGCCGCTTGCCGGCTCTGATGAACGTATCTTGCTTTGTAAACCTGTATCTCACTCTTACTCTATAAACCTACCTTTCTCCTCTTCCTCAATAAACTTTGTTCTATGCTTGCCTTAAAAAACAACAACAACAACAACAAAAAACCAACAACAAGAGGAAAAGAAGTGCAAACCCCAGATTTTTGTTTGTTTGAGGAACTGAGGTAAATAGATTTTGTGGCCAGTCGCTGGTGGTTGGGTGATGTGAAGCTCAGGGCGGGTTCCGTGTTCTGCCCACCCACATGCAAGCAGCCTCTGGGCACCCGTCTCAGCTCTCTGGGGTTGAATTGAATCTGGATCCAGCATTGATTTCAGCTCTGCCTCTCCTAACTTGTGTGTCATCTCCAGTTTGCTCAAGCGTGTTTTATTTTAAAATTTAAAGCTTGTCTGCCTGCAATATTTTCTCTGCATTGATTTTCAGAGTTGGATCAGCATTTAAGGACTGCAGAGCAAGCCCCTCACACCTCTGAATGTGACCTTCCAGCTCAGAGGAGTTGGCTTCAGTCAAAGACGCGTCTTCTGTGTCTTCATTCAGCTCACAGGAATATTAACATGGGAGAGGAGACAATGCAACATCCTTCCGTGTGCCTCCTCTTCCACAATGGCTGGAATCCTAGCACTTTTTAGTTATTGTTCAGCTGACTGGGAATCCAACAGGGATGCCCTTGACCACATGTCCCATACTGCCATTATGCAAGATGTCACAGCAGGAGCCACTGAGGAGCAGGGTGCTAACTGCTACCGGGGCAGCCAACATTCACCAGAGCCCTCTGCCACGAGGCACCACCAGGTCACCACAAGGGACCTATGTATGGAGCACAGTTACTATCCCTATTCTGCAGATGGGGACACTGGGACTTCAAGAATCTCAGACTGAAAAGTAGAAGAGCTGGACTTGCACCTGAATAGGCTGACCTGAGTGCTCCCTCTCGACCACTGCTTATTCCTGGATGGGTCTTGCAGATCAGCAGTTGTGTAAAATTTTTTACATGATTATCGGCCTTATTATGGGTATTGGTCACATTTTTTTCTGGAGAATTTAAGTAAGGCATAGATAATGTCTTCAGGGGATGGTTTGAGATTATTCTTGCTGAGGACAGAGGTGGCCCCGGTGAAACCTCAATAGCTGACTACCTGCCTACACTGGCCACCTGCTTAAGTTGACCTGATTTTCACAGACTGGACACGCACCACATGTATGTGCCAGTTCAGCAGGCCTAGCTCCTTCTGATGGCCACCTCCACATGCTGGCCAGGTTGTTACCATGGATGGTCAGCTCACAGAGCTTCTACTGTCTCTGTGTTACTTTTTTCATTCCAGTCTAAGTTTTCCTTTTGGTATTTTCCTACCCAACTGCAGTACATATTTTCATGTACAACATTATTGCCAATTATGACACATTCTCCTTTAAAATTAAAAAGCAAATGAGTTTTACAAAATGGTATTGTTAACTGCTTTCCTCAAGTCATCATAACTTAGCCTCATTCTTGTATTTCATACTAGCCCCCCAAGGCAGGAAGCACAGATACTGACATCCAGGACGCAGGGGTGGTGATCGCCAAGCTTTGAGACAGTAACCTCCTTAGCAAGAAAAGTCATTGGAAATTCATTTGCCAGATAGTTTGCTGAGCAGTCATAAGGAAAGGAATAAAAGGGCTTTTCTAATTCTTGAGTAAGATCATATTTTGCAGGAGTATTTCTTTCCCAGTATATCCATTCAACAAAGTTGTTACTCTCCCAGTCCCTGTGTCTGTGAATCCAGTTATCACTTGAGAGTCTTCAAAATACATAAGAATAGGACCACATTGTTTGAAAATCTAATTCAATAGAAAATGTCATTTTCTGTGGTTATATCTCCATTATTCAGATTTAGATTGCCCATATTTTTATTTCTTCAACTCAGATTCTGTTTTGTGTTACGTGTTGCATGAATTTTAAGCCCTTAACAAACCGGTCTTTATCAGAGAGAATGTTGAGTACTCTCAGTCATGAAAACAGCTGGCATTTCCTTAAAATTCCTCAAATAGCTACCATGACCCGAGACACAGGGAGACAGCTAACACATGGTCTCCAGGTAGCCCAGGGACAAAGACTGTGGGGAGGGAAAGCACTGGGATGAAGAGAGAGTACGCCACAGTGACCACAGGGCGCCGAGAGCAGGCCGGGAGCTCCTAGGGCAGCTTGCTTCCCACCACCATCCCCGTTTTTATCATTGTCTTTCACTGTCAGAGACGCTGCTGCTGACAGTGTTGTTTCCTGGGCCAAGACGTCCATTTAGCATGTCCTCAGAGTGCCCCGTGCTGTGCCCTGAGCAGGCC
Organism: Loris lydekkerianus; assembly: GCA_963574355.1. Classification (NCBI taxonomy): domain Eukaryota; kingdom Metazoa; phylum Chordata; class Mammalia; order Primates; family Lorisidae; genus Loris; species Loris lydekkerianus. The sequence continues at coordinate 20,552 of CAUYPK010148993.1, read as the reverse complement.
GCGGCTGGGAGGTGGCCACATTGCCAGCCCCGCTCTGAGCACCTGTGCCCTTCAGGGAAGGTGTCCTGTCAAGAGCAGCTCAGGGGAGGGTTCTCTCATGTCAGCTGCAGGCAGCGGAAACGACAATCAGAGAGTATTTATTTTCCCTTAGAGATCTCAAAATACTTGACCTTGTCCTTGAGCTTATCAAAGCAAACATGCTTTGTCTGAAACACAGCTTTAGAAAACTAAAATTTCTCCTGCTCCTTTAGAATGTAGCAGTTCAAGGAAAAGGTTCTCTCACTGAAGGCACACATCATGAATCTGCACCCAGGAAGAGCACGGGATCTGGCAAAACCATGATAGTCTTATCTTCATGTCCAGCCCCACATACCCATAAAGATACGCTTTTCCTGACAAAGATCATAGGGAGACTGGCAAGGCAGACAAAGGGCGTCTCCAGGGGTGCTGGCGTGAGGCAGCCTGTCACCAGCATGGAGTTCTTCAGAAAACATGTTAATGTAGTGGGAAGAAATGTGCATGCAGACGTGGAGGTACGATTTTGGAGTTACCCAGTTTAAAGTTGCTACAAGGATATGAAGGCAATAGATGATCTAATGCACACCCACATGAGAGAAAATTGAAATCAATTCAAGGTGAGGGGCGGGCAATGAGGGCGTGGGGAGGGGGAGAAGGGAGGGAACGGGTGTGTTCCCACTTAATGGGCACAATGTTAGGGTGTGTGGCACACCTCTCGGGGTGTGGGGCACAGTTATAAGAGAGACTCTAACAAATGTGAATGCTGTAACCTAATTCTTTATACCCTCAAGTTAATCTGAAACAATAAAAAAAGAAGTTCCTACAAAAGCTATGGAAGAAAATGCATGGATTTATCACTGAATAACGGAGTATTCAGTTAGAATCAGTGAAGGGACAATCCCTAGAGGTGACAGACTCTATGACCACCATATGGCAGGAGGGTGCAGAGCGTTAGGGTTTAAACAGGACAGCCCACAGAGAGCGCACCTGACAGAGGAGTCAGAGATGGGGAGATGAGGGACCTGGACTCCGGGAGTGAGTGTGGAAGCTGCACGATGCTGAGGGGTTCACACCGATGCCATCGCCTCACAGAGCCCTGATACTGAGGGTTTCGTGCCTGCCAGAGCCACTGCCTCACAAAGCCACACTATGGAACATACATGTGAGAACCTTGTATCACTGGTTTCTCAGTATATCACATGAATATATTATCAATAATATTGACTTGCAACAGGCAAAATAAAGTGATAGATCTAAATTCATTCAAAAGTAAAGTTTCACTAAGCATCTGAAGGTGCCAGGCATTGTGGAGAGCGTTTGCAGCCCGTGCACTTGGCACCCAAGGTTCAGCAGGGCTAGTGGCCTGGGCGCGAGCAGAAGAATGGATTGGCCAGCGCACCTGACGGAGGAGTCAGATGGGGAGATGAGGGACCAGCTCCTTTGAACAACAAAGGAGGAGATTCCGGACAGTTGGTCAACAGCTCAGAAACCAAACACTCGTTAAGTCAGCATGTGTGATGTTAAAGCTCTTTACAAAGGTTGAAATGTCTTTAACACCTTTGGCACATACAGACAAATGTCAGCACATATACAATAAATAGTAATAGTATTTTAAAATGAGCCAGGTGGCCAGGCACGGTGGCTCATGCCTATAATCCCAGCACTCTGGGAGGCCAAGGCAGGTGGATTGCCTGAGCTCAGGAGTTTGAGACCAGCCTAAGCAAGTGGGAGAGCCTGTCTCTAACAATAGCCAGGTGCTGTGGCAGGTGCAGATAGTCCCAGCTACTAGGAGTCTGAGGCAAGAGGATCTCTTGAGCCCAACAGTTTGAAGTTGCTGTGAGCTATGATGCCATGGCACTCTACTGAGGGTGACTGAATGAGACTCTGTCTCAAAAAAAAAGAAAAGAAAAAGAGAAAATAAATAAAAAACCCCAGCCAGGTGAAAACAAAAACCTACCAGATTTCCAGAATAATCAAAAGCACTGTGACCGGCATTTCCAGTGCCCACCTACTGGATGACAAGGACAATGAAACTTCCGTTTGGGAGGTCCCCAAATTCCAGACATGTCCCCAGATGACATTATGCTAAGGCAAAGCAAACTTGAAAACCGAGGCCATCCCCGGACGGGTCCCAGCTGCTAGGTGGTGAAACATGCACCGGGATCGTCTGTGGCCTGGACACGGATCCTTTTGGTGACAGTGCAGAAGTTGGTGCCTCTAGACGCTTGTCATGACACCTCTTTTTTCAAAAGTGAGTGAAGATTCCAGAGCTCAGCTGCTAAACCCAAAGACTGGGCTGGAAGATCTAAATTTTCACTTTAACTGATGAATTTCAGTTTTAAGAGTAGGAGGAATTCATTATCACAATTAGAAAAAGGGAAAAAAAGATTGTCCTTCTCAAAGAATAACACTAGAATCTATAGATCTTTCCAGTGATGACTCCTAATTTTTTTGTTTTTGTTTGACCATGATTCCCAGAGACAATTTTCATTGTTCTTATTTGAACTATTTTTCTCCCTCTGCCTTTAAATTTGATTTTCTTTGGCATATCCTGTATCACAGTTAGGGATTTTCAGTGGAAACTAAAACCTGACTTTGTGAAATCACAAAATGAAATAGAATACAAGAAATGTTGGTCTTCTAAAAATTATAAATTGCTTTGTACTGGTGTCTAGATTTATAGCAGAGTGAAATAAAATTGATATTTATATACAATAAAAAATAATAAAATAAAATTTAGTCATGTTTCTACACAGAACTGTTTAGTGCGGGCTTAAATCTCAGATCCTGCCTAATTTTTGTGTCATCTGGGAGGTCATGAAGAAACCAACCAAAATTAGAAGTAGAGACATTTGACCTTCAAACACTCAAGGCCTTCCGGGTGGAGGTCGAGCACTATGGAAAGCATTTCTACCCGTGTCCATGGTTCTTCTGTAAAAACGTCTACGTCCTGGCTTTTAGAAATCCATCCTTGAGGTGGCTTTTAGAAAGATAATTCATGAGATGTTTTTTACCTTGCTTCGGTTTAGGGCAGTGGTTCTCAACCTTCCTAATGCTGTGATGTATTTTCATGGCTACAAAGGGGTCGTGACCCACAGGTTGAGATCGGCTGGTTTAGGGAGACATTTGCTCTGTGCCAGCGCTGCGACCTGACAGGAGAGATGTGGCAAGGAGGCACAGCACACGGGAACATGTTATTTCAGGGCAGGGCGTGGGTTTGGACAGAGGTGCAAATGCAGTTCATGAGAACACAAAAGGGGGCACTCCGCTCTTAGAGGGGTGTAGGGGAGGATCCCAGGAAAGAAGGAAATGAAATTTCTAAGGGTGAGGAGGTGTGTGCTGGGGTGTGTGCGAGCCTGTGTGCCTAAGTTGGGAGCTACGTGGATAATAGTTGGGGACAGAGTAAGACTCAGACCTGGGAATGGCACATGTGTCCGTGGCAAGGACAGTAGGGAGAGGCAGGCAGGACAGGGCAGGAGGGCCAAGTCCGGCCTTTGGGGGAGGGAGAGGTCCTGAAAGCTGGTCTTTACACAGAGAACCGACAGGGACAAAGTACGTTTTGGATAGCTCATTCTGATGGGTGCTAACTTAGGGGGACAGGCCTAGAGTGGGGTGGGGAGGTGGGTCACACCCCCAAGAAGTGGGCTGGAAGCAGGAGGGTTCAGTGGGTAGCAGTGACTGGGACAAGGAGGGGTCTGGTTTGCATAACATATTAGAAGGTCACAGAACAGAGCCAGGTGGCCGGCCTGCGGGAGGAAGATGGGAACATCACTGTCAAAGGCCGGGGCATTGATTTGGTATTAGCGGGTGATGATGGGGGTGGCAGGGCTGCAGAAGTGCTGCCCGGGCCAGCGATGTGGACGTGTTTCGAACCTACCCTCTGAGTGTAACTTTAATAAATGATATTTGACTGCAAAGTACTTAAAGGCCTGGAAATCTCATCTAAAAACATAGGTGCAGACCCTGTTTCTTGAGTGGTTTTCAGCGTTGTGACTCACGTAACACCAAGGGTGAGTAGGTGGACTTTTTTAAAGTGGATGTTAATATCTTTAAGACAAATTGCAAGATTTCTGGAAAAGTCGAGAGAATAGGATATTAAATATCAAAATACTTATGAGCTGCATTTATTAAAATGTTGCCGTATTCTCTTCAGCTGTGTTTCTGCTGAAGCATTTTAGAGTAAATTCAGACATAATAATTTATCTCTCATTACTTTAATACCCCATCTCTAAAATGTACAAAGTTTTCTTCACACAGTGCAAAAACCTAACCCAGGTAATAACTCCCCATTTCCTCCTGTTAACTAATCAGCATTCACATCTCCGAAGTCCCTCACAGACTCTGCAACTGGCTTGCTCAGCTGCATGAACCAAGGCTGCATCTGCATCCTGGGGTTCTTCACTCTACAGCACTGCCTGTGGCAAAATAATAAGGATGATTTAATTTCCAAAGATAAGGAACTACCCTTTATTCTGATAAGAAATTTCACTCCCATGAAAGCTTTAATCAGACCACAGTGAGGTCCACCTGCCTCTTGCCCTCTGATGGGGCTGAATCAACACTTATGTCATATGGGCAGCAAAGAGCATCCACAAGTGGCTGGAAGGACGTTCTCTAGGGATCAGAGCATCCTGTACTGTGGATTAATCAATACATAACCAATAGCTGTTTTCTATATTGTTAACAGATCAGTTAGGACTTAACATGAAACATGCTGAAAGGTGAACACACCAGCTGAGGATGAATTGAAATGCTTATATTCCAGAAATCGGTCACAGGGTCTCACATTAGGTAGAGGAGGTTTTTTAGTTAAAATGTTTATTAATGGCTATATTTCCTTTGTTCTTAGCCAAAATTTTGGATTTTTTCTTCTCATGTGATTTGTGTTCCTTCTTTCATTGCTGAAAGCACGTTTCAGATTTGTTTAAATTAAAATCATCCTTTTTATATGAAAAAGTAGAAAACCCAGACTTTGCCCAGCACACTCTGCGGCCCCCTTGTGAGTGGACGAGCAGCCCTGCTGGCCTGGGCTGGCCCGATGGTGGCTCATTCATGATGCTTGTTGTTTTCACTTCCAAGGAGTCGGTGTTTCTTCCTGTGCCAGCCATCTCTTCCTGTCCATGTGGAAAAGCCAGTGATTCCCCAAAGTGTTAAAATAGCTGCTTGGCTGAAGGAAGGTGCAGGGAGCTGCTGTAGGGCCAGCAGGTGTGCAGGGAGGTCACAGCCCTAACAGGCCTTTTCCCAGAGACATGGAGCAAGAGGTTGCATGTCTACGTGGGCTGTCCAGAAAGTAGCCAGCCATCGTAATAACTATTTTTCATATCATGTGGCTGGACACTCTCCAGACAACCTTTATGTACGTACAACCAAATAGGAAAATCCTTGCAGAGTCGGGTATAAAAGCTGTGAATACCTGCGTGTGGATTCTGCTAACCACTACAGAGAGCACCAGGGAACACAAATCCCACGCTTGCTACCAAGTAGCTTGTCACATCTTCTATCAAGCAGCCAGGGGATACTTAGCCCAGCGTGAGGATGGTGAGGGGAGGTCAGCTGACAGCAGCAAAGACAAAACCCAGCCATGACGGCCCTAGACGCTGCACTGAAGTCCATTCGTGTCTCCCTCCTCCGTGTCACCTAGAAGCTTTGAGACCCGGTGTTCTCCTGGGTGAACTCGGTGGAACTGCACCTTCTCCTCAGGGTGACAGGACCTCAGGGACGTACGCACGGCGCTCTCTGAGCTCTGGGGTGACACAGGCATAGAGGCAATCACCACCATGAACACTCAGATGTGTGGACCGTAGACTCCATCCCATAGGAGAGCCCTTGGCTTGTCAGTAAAAAGTACAAAAGAGGCTTCCGCCAGGTTTGTATCTGGGGGCCTCTGGACAGCCGCCTGGGGGTCTGGTTCTACCACTGACTAAATGTGCAGCCTCAGTTAAGAAGTTTTCTCTCTCTGGGCCTATTTCTTCACTTGAAAGTTCACCTGGATGATTTCTAAAATGCCATGAATTTATGGAGTAGAAATAGCAGGAATTATCCCTAAACCTTGTAGGTTGAAACAATTTTGCTGTATGTAGAGAAGGTGTTCAAATCACTGCCTTGTTTTTCCTTCTTTGTAGAGCAGAAACAGACACACGTTACCGAGTGTAATCATGTGCCAGGACTTAAAAACATTACTTTTTGTCAGCTGTGGCACGTTTAAACACCCCAAATATTTCAGGAGACAGTTAACTTCTGTTTTAGGAAAAGATTTAATAAAGACATGCATGTTCAGACTTGCTCCGCCCGCTCTCTGTGTGCAGCTGGCAGCAGAGGCCGGACTCCCACCTGAGTGGTTGGGAATATTCGCTACTGAACTCACTGCACACAGCTTAACTCTTAGCTCATTTCCTCACTTCCTCAAGTCGCGTGAGACATTAGCAGGCAGCTTACCGTGGCAGCCCAAAGAGCACGTGGGTGTTTCCCAGCCATCCATAACACCCGCTCTGTAGAGGCTGGGTCCTGGGCCTGCAGTGTGGCTGGCTTCTGCTCACAGATGGGCAGCTGCACATTTTTACAGGCAAGGCAGGGCAAGGCTGGGAATTTGTTGTTTTGTATCAATCTCTGGTCCTCAAAACACCCGCCATGGAAATACCCTTTGGTTCTGCAAGCAGTTAAGATCCTATCTCTGCCCAAAATCATCATTACAGGAGAGAGAAGTAATTTTAGTGAGGCCATTAGCAGCACGCCCGAAACATCCTTATTAACTTTTTCTTCTTTTGTGGTCCACCTTTTATCGAGGCCTATCTGTACTCAACATCTGGCCTGGCTGCCAATACTAAATATCATTTTAATAATAATAATACGTTGCACTTTTGAGCTCCCTTTCATCCGAGAAGCCCAGAGCACTTTGCAAACGTTAATTAATTAAGCTCTGTTTGACTCCCTTTGAGGTAGGTATGCTCTGGCATGGTGCAAGATGGTTCAAGTGGCTCCTTCTCGGGCTCGCCCACTCTCTCTTGAGTGTAAGCAAAACCCCAGCACAGGCTGCCCTGCTGCAGGGCACCCCAAGTCCTGGATGAAAGGCAAGCTCCCCAGTTGAGAACTTCCTGGTGAGGACCGCCCCAGACATCAGGAGCACGGGGGTCCTGGCTGGACCCTCCTTCCTGCTCCCTCCCTAGCTCTCCTCACATGTCACTTGTCTCACAGGAGAAGACAGCACTGATTTTAGAGCCCCCATCATGTGGAAAAGTAAAAAATACAAGGCTTGTTTACGATTCTTGCTATTGCCGAGGTCAGAACAGCGATAGAATATTACGTTTCCAGAGGCCTATAGCCTCACCAACCTTTGCCACTGAGGTATCAGAACAATATAGAATGCCTGCAAGGCTGTGCATAATTGCCTCTAATGAATATGTACTGAATAACTCCCCAGTGCTAGCCACGGGGGCGGGAGACAGGTGGACAATGTGCTTAGCTCCACTCTGGCCGGAGCTCGTGTGAGGGATGACACAGGCCAAGGTGGGAGAAGACTGCTTCCGGCAAAACAAAGGGAGAGGGGCTGGTTTGTGGGGTGCCCTGAGCAGACCAGGCTGCCCTGAAACTCTGGTGGACCTGGGGGCTTCTTCAGGGAGCTCCTGAAGGCAAGCTGTTGAGATGATCTGCTGGTTGCAGCAACCTCATTATTACCATTTGGTTCTAATGATTTTTTTTCCTTCGAATACACTTAAAACATCTATACAGAGATAGAATGGGGCACTCTGCTCCTTCTCATGGCTCATCAGCATTGATTGGTTTGAGTTTAGGAGCAGACAGTGAGTGGCCTATTGGGTAAAACTTGCTAATTATCAAAAGAGAAAAAGCCCTGCTGCCCTCGGCAGAGCTGATGGGCGGGCAGGCTGCTCCCCACTCTGTCCTAGATGCGTTGCTCAGACCAAAGCTCCAGTTAGACCTGGGGGTGACAGCCACAGTCTCGAGAGGAAAACTGTCATCACCTAGGTGGCTAATGTGTGTGTGCAGGGGTGTGGCTATGTGTGTGTCAGTGTAAGTGCGGGCGTGCATGTGTGCGTGTATGTGTGTGTGTGTATGTGTAGAGCTCGGTTGGGTTCTCTGGCAAGACAGGTCCAACCCTAGTGCTCCCTGCCCCTTTCCCTGAAGCCCAGTCCTGGCCCGTTGGTGGTTTCATCCACCTGGTCATCTGTGCCCTGGGCTTTGCACTGACATCACCCTCCTGGAGAACCCTCCAGGCTGGGGCGGCTCTTCCCTTGGACTTTGTGCTACTTCTGGTTTGTGTTCTTGATCTATAAGTGCCTTGAGCGCTTTCAGAGGCCCAGAGCCCACCCCTCACCCCATAACAGTGAAACCAGCCTCTTGGAGAGGAGACCCTGGTGTTAGCATTTTAGAAATGTTCTTAGGGGATTCCAGGCACAGCCGGGTGAGTGAAGCAGTGCTTTGGAACAGGAATTATGAAAACAGTGTTCCTCCAGCTGCGGCTGTATTTCTTTCCTCCGCCTGTCGGATTTACCAGACTTAACCGGGCTGGGGTGGCAACAGCAGTGAGGCATGGGTGACCTCCTGCGACCCTTCTCACACCAGGAACCTTCACCCTTGGAGAGCAGACACCGTGGCGCGTCTTCCTTTCCCTTCCAGGTGTTTCTCTTTAGCCAACCCTGCAGCCAACTCTTTCCTTTGCACAGTTTGTTTGAGGTCCAGGGATATGTTGGCTCTGTCTATCTCAAAATGGCGTCACCTTCCCAGACCTCCGTTTTCAGGATTATCTTTCCTAACCTCACCACAGGATAGAGAAAGGAGGGGTGCTTTTTTGCTCTTCGTCCAATGCAGTCCATCTGCTGATGAGCCTGCTGGATTAGGAAGCGTGTCCCTGGGATGGGAGTGCACTTCATGGAGAGGATCCTTGCAGGTCATTTCACCTCATACCAGGCCAGTCACCCTCGGGCAGGCCCACTGTCCAGCACCCATGCCAGGATTACTGATGTGCTCAACCACCAGGAAGAGAGCGTCTGCCCCATGGCATGGTGGTGAGCAGTGCAGACCTCCCTTGCCCTCTGCAGCGTCCAGCCAGCTGGCCTTACTAGTGGTGCAGCTTCTGCAGCTCTGTAGAGTGAAGCAAACTGCAAAATCCCCACCCCCAAACAATGCCTGGCAGGTCTCTGTACCTTCTGCACTGGGAAGTAAAGGGATGGACACTTAACTAATCTTGAGGACCTGCCCCAAGTTTTCTCAGGTTCACACAAGCCCCCAGAATCTAGATACTTATCTGACACTTCAGGGTCTCCCTGGGCATCCTGAGAGACCAGCCAGAAGTTGAGGTGAGTGAGAATGTGGAGCTCTCCACATCTACCTCATCCTCAGAGATGCTGGCCTCTGGCGTTTCCCTGGGTTGACGCAGGGGAATTAAGAGGCTCATCCATATGGGTCCAAGTCCCCCTAGTGGTCTCCAGATTGGGACAATCTCATATGATGACGGGTGAGGACAGGAGTATGGGTGATGGCAGGAGCCTAGGGAGCAGGTGTGTCTGCGACCTCCCTGTAGCTCCTAGACTCGGAGTTTGCGTTCCCGGGTGTCCCTGTCAGGTAAGGAAGACTGCAGGACATCCTGGGACTGAAGTCAGTGCTGACTCTACCCAGGACTTAGTTATGTTAAGCAAACCTCTCATTTCTTCTTCCTAGGGGTCCATGTCCTCATGTGTGAAGAGAGAACTAAGAATTTCCCATATCTTTTAGTCCCCATTTTTCTTAATTTTTTAAATTTCTTTTTATTATTAAGTCGTTACTACATAGATAATAAATACATTTATGCCATAAAAAAAAAGAATTTCCCATAGGCTTCTGTTAATATTTAAATAAAATAATGGATGTTATAGAGTTTTGAAGAATACATAAACACCACTGTTTTGTGTGATTATTACCTTTCAAAACACGTCATTCTCATATATTTGACACATTAGTGACATAGACCGGTGAATGGTTGGGTAAAAATAGCCATTCGTTGCTTTTACAACAATTAAGTTGGAATTTGAGTGATAGCAAGGGAAAGTTTGGGATTCATTATTGAGATTTTTATTGATTTTTATATAGATTTTTATGTGAGTCTTGGTACATGCTTGCCATACTTTAATTCAGGGTCTAAAACTAATGTAAAATTTTAGGAGATATTTATCGTATTTGAGCACAACACATCCAAACCCTCCTTCCCTCTCTCCACAAAGAGTCATCAGGCTGTCACAAGGGTTGTTTAGAGTTTGGGTCATTCCTTGGGCTCAGACCAGGGATCATTTATAGAAAATGGTCTTGGACCTGCCTGTGGTCCTCTGAGGTCCCCTTATATGTAGGGTGTAGTTGCCACCTTCCTAGAGTCAGTCGTGGGCATTCTGGAGCCTGTCCCCTGGGTACCAAGACTCGACCCCGTTGCCTGGTGGGTGTTACTCCCTTTATGGACAAAAGGCTGTCCACATGTGGCCAGGGCCCTGCCCAACAACGGGCTCCCCAGCTCCATAGCTGTGCTAAGTTAAATGCAGAATTTGTTTTCTAAAAGGGCCTATTTCCTTAACATGAAAAGAGGGCATTTGGAACTCTTTTAAAATAAGTTTTTAAAATGCTCCCATGAACATCGTTTGTAGTGAAAGAACAATTCATGTGTGTAAGGGTGCAAGGGGTGCACCAGGGCAGTTTCAGCTGTCCAGAGATGATGGGCTGACCTGGGCCACCCTGGATGAGTGAGCCTCACCCTGGGAGGCTATGGGGTCCAATCTCTCCCGTGTCCTAGGCAGGCTCTGTCACCATCCTTCCTGTAGTCTGAAACTATAACTTCTGTTGTAAGTGCCCTCAATACATTTTAGCAATCGAATCTTCTGGCTTATCTCTGCCCTGAGTGCTGAAGGGCCCCCCATTGCAATCCTGGGCGGAGAGCAGGATGTTCCCAGCCCAGGGTGTTGGGGTTGCCAGGGACAGCCGGTCTCCCAAATGTGTAGATGCCTCCATGTCCGCTCTAACCGTGCTTCTGCTGGGAGAGCGGACGGCCTCCCAAGCATGGAAACCTCCAGACGGTCTCTACCCTCACTGTCAGGGGCATGCTGGGGAGTCCTGGGGACGAGGCTGGCTTTGCTCTCTGAACAGCAGGACTCTGCTATAGATGTGGGAATCTCTGCCTTGGTTAGTCACACACTGACAGTAATACCAAGATGACACTTTTGCACCGTCATCAGTGTTGCGATGGTGGGAGAGGTGCTGGCAGAGGTCGTGAGACACCTTGGTGAGCAGAGGGAAGGTCGGCAGAGTGGGATCATGGGAGGGAGAGGCCCCTGGGCTGTCAGGGCCTCCGATTCCACTTGCCAGAGTGGTCAGGCCCCTCCCCAGATGAGCTGTGACGTCCCACCCCCCACCGTGCTTTTCACCTTCTGTGTTCTTGTTCCACGTGGCCTGAGCTTTGCAGAGAGTTGCAGGGACGGATGGCATTAATGATGGAGAGATTTTGATGTGTCCCACACTGTAAGGCTGTTTGCATTTTTATAAGGACCCAGGAAACCTAAAGCCGTGGGCCAAAGTCCTAGATGTCTGATGGGATTGTTTTAAGAGCATGTGGAAGTGTTTTCTGCTTGTCTGTTGGGTTATATTGGGAATTTTGGTCTCTTCTTTTTGCTTAGATGTTTTTATTGAGGTATAATTTACACAGAGTAAAATGCACCTCTTGAAGTGCACAGCCAGTCAGTTCTGACAAGTGGATGTAGTCATATAACCACGATAACCACAACCAATATAGAAAATACTCCCATCATCTCCCAAATTTCCTCTTGCCGTTTGCAATAAATTTCCTCTTCCTATGCAAGACCCTGGAAACTGCTGATGTGCTGTATCACATATATTTTTATGTGAGTCTTGGTGCATGCTTGCCGTACTTTAATCCAGGGTCTAAAACTAACTTAGAATTTTAGTAGAAATTTACTGTATTTGAGGGTGATAAGATATAACTTATCACCTCTAAAATCTTCTCCTAAGAGAATCACACAGCTGTAGGCTTTCATGTACCTCCCGCCGCCTGCGAGCACCGTGACCCCAGGGTCCTCCATGTCATCACATGTACAGCAGTGGGCCACTTCTCCTGATTGTTGGGTGCTGTGCCACTGGATCCTACTGGGTGATTTCTCTGTCCACTGGTTGATGGACATGTGGACTGTTTTCAGTGTGGGCTGTTGTGGATAAGATTATTGCAGACATTCATGTGTGGGTCTTTGTGTGAAGGTGTGATTTTTATTTCTCTGGGTTAAATGCCTACAGGGAGACTCTATGTTAAGTATTTGATTCAATGTAAGAAAATGTCAAACTGTTTTCTAAAGTAGCTGTATCATTTTGTATTCTTGCCAGAAATGAGGGTTCCAATGTACAAATTAGGTGATATCCCAGCACACACCCTCCCTCCCTCTGCTCCCCCTGTACTAGACTGTATTTGTGTTTTGTTGTTCATACGAACATATAATTATTCATATATTGGTTTCATATTAGTATTGAGTTCATTGGATAATTGCTTTTCCATTTTTGCAATACTAAGAAGAATGTGATTCAACTCCATCCAGGTAAACATAAAAGATGTAAAGTCTCCATCTTTTCTTGTGGCTGAATAGTCCTCCGTGGTGTACATATGCCACAGTTTGTTGATCCATTTATGGGTTGATAGGTATTTGGGTTACTTCCACAACTGGACAATTATGAACTGAGCCACAATGAACATTCTGGTGCAAATGTATTTGTAGTAAAATGATTTTTGTGATACTGTGTAGATACCTAGCAATGGAATTGTGGGGTCAGATGGAAGGTCCACTTTTAGTTCTTTGATCCTTCTTTCCATAAAGATTGTATTAGTTTGCAATCCCACCAGCAGTGTAGACGTGTTCCCTTCTCTCCACATCCACTCCAGTATCTGCAGTTTTGGGACTTTGTGATGTGGGCTATTCTTACTGGAGTTAGGTGATATCACAAAGTGGGTTTGATTTGCATTTCTCTGATGTTTAAAGATGATGAGGGTTTTTTTTTTTATGTACTTATTGGCCATTCATCTGTCATTTTTGGAGAAGTTTATGTTCAAGTCTCTTGCCCACTTTTAAATGCAGTTGTTTGCTCTTTTCTTATTGTTTGAGTTCTTTATAGATTCTAGTTATCAGGTCTTTATCAGATTGATAACATGCAAAAATCTTCTCCCATTCTGAGGGCTGTTTGTTTGCTTTGGTTATAGTGTGCAGAAGATTTTTAGCTTGATCAAATCCCAGTAATTTATTTTTGGAGTTGCTGCAATTGCTGGGGGGACAGGGGTGTCTTCCTCATAAAGATTTTTCCCAGGCCAATATCTTCAAGTCTTCCCCCCCTTAAATCTTTTATTGTTAAAATTGTCATTTTCTTAATGACAACTGGTGTGTGCTCTCATGGGTTAGTTTGTCCTCTGTACCTTCTCTTGGTGAAGAATCTGTTCAAATGTTTTGCCCCTCCCCTTTGAAAATCAGACTATTTATCTCATTATTGGTTTGTAAGAGTTCCTTATAGATTCTGGGATAAGCCTTCATCAAATATGTGTTTTGCAAAGATTTTTCTCCCATTGGTAGCTTGCCTTTTTATCTTTTTCATAGCATCATTCAAAGGGCAGAAGTCACCTTTGATGAAGTCCAGTGTATCCATGTATTGATTTAGCATTTCTTTAATTTCTCTCAGCGAAATCTCTTTCCAAAAACTTTGTACCATTAAGAGTGCTAGTTTCTTCCCTTCACTGCTATCACTGGATGTTATATTTTTTAATTTTGACTGATTAATAGGCAGAGAATACCATCATATTTATTATCTTACATGAAATTTATTTTATAATTAGCATGATTGACCAGGTTTTCTGTTTTTGGCTAGCTGTCTTCCTCTTGTGAATTTCTTATTCCCCTCCCTTCACCGACTTTTCTGTAGAGGTTTCCAGTGTTTTCTCATGTTGATTTGAATAAAACTTTCCCCAAAGTGCTAAATGTTAGTGATTGTAAGGAACTAATTTGGTCCTTAATTTTAGCAAGAGCACCTTTGTTATTTTCTTGCTAAGTAGCTAATACTAAAGTTTCCAAGACTAAATATTGAAAAAAAAAGTCCTTTTTAAAAAATAAAATTAGTGCAGGTTGAGCATCTCTAATCCAAAAATCCCAAATTCAAAATGCTCCAAAATCTGAAACTTCTTGAGCTCTGACTTAATGTTCCAAGGAAACATTCATTCTTTTAGTTTCCATAGTTTAATGGGCAGAGTGCTATTATGTTATTATTTTGTATTATAATTCATTTTATGTTTTGTAGATTTCAGCATATAACACTTTTATGTATTTTGTAAGATATAATCCTATCTTAATGCTGTTGCCAACTGTATTATTGTTAATTTCAGCACACAGAAATAAAGGCTTTGTGTTTTGTAGTCTGATTGTGTTTGCCCAGCATACTTGTTCTAGTACAGTTTTTATAGATTCTTTTGGTTTATCTATATAGATGGACATATTGTAAGTGACAAATACTTCTATTACTTTCATCCAGCATGTGTGAATTTTTATTTCTCTGCCCTACTGATCACAATCTCAGGTCCAGCACTGGATGGAAAGCGTACCTTTGCTCTCATCCTTTTTCTTTTTGCATTTTTGGATTAGAGATGTTCAACCAGTAAGTATAATGCAAACATTCCAAAATCTGTAAAAATTGTGACATCTAAGACACTTCTGGTTCCAAGCATTTTGGATACAGGATACTCAACTTGTAATGCTTATTAAACGTTCCCATTGGCTGTGGTGTTCATATCAGTCATTCCTGTTTTTCTCTCTGTTGTTCTCATATTTCCTAATGTTAAGACATCCTATTTCTAGGATAAATGCAATCTGATTATCATTAGAGATACGTTTTATGTTCTCATAAAATATATATTTGACTAGATAAAAATTAAGGATTTCTATATATTGATGTGCATCACATATCACTAACAAGGAAAAACCCTACGATCATCTCAATAGACACAGAGAAAAGTTGTAAGAAAACTCCACACCTGTTCCTGATTAAAACAATTTCTCAGCAAAGCCAAGCCTGAGTATAAAGCTCTATCAGTCTGGCAGAGGGCATCTGTGCAGGTCCCCGGCTGACACCTCGGTCGGGGAACAAAGCTGTGTGCACCCTGCAAACCTTTCATTCAATTTTTATATAAAAGTGTAGATCAAAGAAAGGGCAGAACTGGAGTGTGCTCGTCTTTGGGCAGTAAGAATAAAATTTAAGTTTCTTTTTCATAGTTTTTAGTTATCTATAAAATTTTCTCAATGTAGAACTTTTTGTAATAAGAAAGGAACATGAAAGAAAATCAGGGCAAATCAGTTCATCGTAAATGCAGCCCGCCTTCCTTGTTTGTGGTTTCCACGAGTGTGGTCTACTCACCAGCACTTTCTGCAGCCCTGAATCGGCACTCGTGGTGCTGCAGGGCTCACTCACCCACAGACAGAGGGGCGGGAAGTGTAAGCTACTCAGGTGCGCAAGGCCCAGCTGACGTGAGGCGTGGGACGGGGTGACGTGGGACATCAGATATTCAACGTGGGACGTGGGGCGGGGTGACGTGGATGTGGGCGTGGAATGCTCGCCGTGGGGAGGGTGAAGTGAGACGCGGGGCGGGGTGACGTGGTGTGGGCGTGGAATGCTCTGCCGTGGTGCGGGGTGACGTGAGATGTGGGACGTCAAACCTTCAATGTGGGACGTGGGGCGAGGTGAAGTTGACGTGGGCATGGAACGCTCTGCCCTCTTATCCCAGCTGGTGTCGTAAACAGTGTGCTTTAAACCATCTACTTAGTGCCTCATTCTTTGCATTTTTGTGCTTTCTGTGGGTGACCTCCCTGTCGCCCGACAAGTGTAGTGCTGTCCAGTGTTCCCAAGCTCCTGCGGGCCGTGATGCGCCTTCTGGGGAAAGCACATGCATTAGAGACGCTTCATCAGGGCGTGAGTCGTAGTGCTGCTGGCTGAGAGTTCAGTGTTAACGAATCAACAGTATTCAGGGTGGAAGTAAAGTCTGTGTGCAATTTAAAATAGCAAATTGCACTTGAGCTTTATGTCCATCGTGTATATTCAGTGAAGTGGCTTCGAGCAGGCTCACACATCAAATAAGGTCACGTACTGATCAATTGATGGAAATGGGACCAGGTGATTGATTGGAGGGACCCAGCCTGGTGCTTTCCCTAGGACCCAGGGTTCCGTGTGTGCTAACTCGGTGGTCACAGAAACATTCCAGAACGTAACTATGGTGAGGGGTGAGACTCAGCTGCGTGTATTTTGGGTGTGATGCCGGTGAGCCACTATGGCAGGCACTGGTGAGCCAGGGAAGAGCAATTAGGAACCTCGCCCTGAAGCAGCTAGGGAGAGGCTAGGGCACCCTTAAGTCTCCTACCCTGAGGGCCCCTGACCTCAGCTTCTTCCCTAGCTCAGCTTTTGCTGCCTTCTTGTTGATCATGAAGGCAAATCCTGAACCTGATGTCTTCTCTGCTGTAGCCTGGACTTCCAGACTCACTCATGCTTACCCACGGGACTGCCTCCCTCTGTGGTTGCTTCCCTTGTCCCACCTTTCTGGGCTCTGTCGAGCTCCTGGGCCTGTGCCAAGCCCAGCAAGGTCAGGTCCCCTGTGCTGGGGCTGGCCTGAGCTGATCTGGCAGGTCCCCCTAACTCTGGTGCCGGGGGGTGGTGCCACCTCCAGGACAACAGAGAAGCAGAGGGGAGTGTGCTTGCACGGTGGGGGGGGGTTGGGTTGGGGAGGAGGTGTCTCTGGATAAAGCAACATGAAATTTTTGCCAAGAATTTCTTATAAAACTGTTTGTAAATTCATTCTTTTCTTTCCTTGCTTACTAAAGATGTTCAAAAACTGTCACTTTGCGATGAGATTAGAGCTCAGGGGACCTGACATGTGGCACCTGCTTTTCTACAACTCCCGAAAATAATTAGTCTGAGCCTCGCTATCTGGCCTCGACTGAGGCTTCCTCTTGCCTCTGACCTTCTGGTCCACAACACCTCCTATCAGGCCTTCTCTGGGGGTCTCCTTCCCAGTCACTCCTCTTTAGGTCCAGAAGGATAATTGTAAAACACATCATTGGGGCGGCACCTGCCTGTGGCTTAGTGGGTAGGGCACCAGTCCAATATACCAAGAGTGGCAGGTTCAAACCCGGCACTGGCCAAACTGCAACAAAAAAAAATAGCAGGGTGTTGTGGTGGGCGCCTGTGGTCCTAGCTACCCAGGAGGCTGAGGCAAGAGAATCACCTAAGCCCAAGAGCTGGAGGTTACTGTGAGCTGTGACGCCACAGCACTCTACCAAGGGTGACAAAGTAAGACTCTGTCTCTAAAAAATAATAATAATAAGGTAAATAAATAAATAAGTAAAACACACCATTGGCTTTCTGCTGACCCACGTGTCAGTCCAAACATCTTTCCACAGCTCAGCCGGGCCTGTGTCCACTGTTACGTCCTCAACTGCATCTCGAATGTCCCCTACCCTTTGAACTCTGTCCCTTCAGCCTTATTCCTTATTTCAGCTTCTAGAAAAGAAATCCACTTCACTCCTTGCCCGGTAGGTCCCTGCATGTGTCGTCTCCCTGCAGGGACTGGCCCTGAGTCTCCTGGGGTCTGCTCACCTGTCATTTGGCACTACTCACCCTGTTGCTTTTCCCATTGGACAGGGTATTCATTCTTGGGGTTTTGGAAATGTTTCCCTTTCATTTTTTCTGAGCACAGCATGGACTGAGCTGACAGAAAGGTTGAATGGTTTTGTAAAACACTACTAGCACAGCTATGCGGCCTTGCAGACAGACGTGACAGAGGGTTTTAAGGTGAGCTAAGTGGGAAGGATGTCAGTTTCTCGGGAGGCAT
Organism: Loris lydekkerianus; assembly: GCA_963574355.1. NCBI lineage: Eukaryota > Metazoa > Chordata > Mammalia > Primates > Lorisidae > Loris > Loris lydekkerianus. The sequence goes on along the minus strand of CAUYPK010148993.1, from coordinate 2,650 downwards.
CAGAGGCTGTGGGAGTCCTGTGGCTTTGACAGCAGTGGCCTGTGTGGGAGAGGAATTTCCTTGAACAGAAGAAGGATGAGCAAGCACATGGACCTCCGGGGACTGGTGGGGTTCAGCGTTCAAATTGTGGCTCATCTTTCCCTAGGATCTCTGCCAGACACCATGGTTGGGGGAACTGTGATAAAGAATGAGCCGAGTCCAGCCACTGTGGTGGTAGAGATGCCGTGGGGACAGCCTGGGGCCGCTCGGTGGCCTGGCTTAGTGTGGCATTTGCTCCCCCTGCTAAAGGCCAGCACAGCCATCACCACAGACAGGGAGGGAGGCTTGGGATGCAGGGCTGCGGGGATGTGGGGAGCTGTCGTGGCTGCTTAGAAACACCCTCACACAGGACCCTCACACTGGAAGAGATGAGTTGGGACTTAGCACTCCAACAACTTCACACCAGAGATGACCCAGGGAAGAAGGTCCCCTGGGTGCAGGGAAGAAGAATGCCTGGGCGCAGGGCAGAGGACACCTGGGCACAGGAAAGAAGGTCTCCTGGGCTCAGGGAAGAAAGACGCCTGGGCTGAAAGTTTCCTGGGTGCAGGACAGAAGTTCACTGTGCTGCTACAGAAGTGTCACCACTGTGCCTCAGCTGTGCCTCCCCCCAGGCTGGGAGATGCACTCTGCACTGTGTCTCATGGGCGTTTTAGAGCCAGAGACATGGGCAAGCTCACACCAACTTCCCTCCCCGGGAATGGCCTCTGTGCCTGGCACAGATATGTAGAAGAAACACACTTATTTTTGCCACATCATGTTCACCTTGGTATTTGTTATCCTAGTAATTCTCCTTAATTTAAGATGCATAAAAATATAATAGGTAAGTTATGGGATTGGGGGGGGGGGGAATCATACTAAAATACCAATTTTACCAAGACTGGAATTATTTGTTCTCATCTTCTCTGGCCAAGAGGACACAGAGAACTGTTCATCTTCTTGCTAATTATTGTAGACAGTTAATAATGGGCTGACTCTGGAGGCCAGCGAGTTCTCCCATAGGGTTTCAATATTCCCCAGAATTGTGTGGTGAGCTGCAGGAAGGCGTTCAGTTGAGAGGGACCCCCCAACTACAAAAGGCCTTTCTTCCCATGGCTGGACTGGACCCTTAAAGGGTCTAAGCAGCTCCCACGCCCATCAAAGGGTCTTCAGCTGTTCCTTCAATTTGCTTTTTGCTTTCAAGACATTAAAGAACACTTTCAAGTCGAACTTAGAGCAGCAGTATGTAAGGAGGAGTTGCTGGAGTGCCATCGTGCTAAGTTGACCAAAGGGATTGTGTGGAAAAGCTTCGTGTTTTCCTTTTCAGTGTGAAAGGAGTAGGGGGACTTTGCGCAGAGCGACTGCGGCCCCTTCCCCCACCTCCCCTGTTTATGTTCTCTTCCAGCCTGGGGGGGGGGGTGGAGGGGGGAAGCTGAATTTTTCTTTTGCTTTTGTTTGCTAAAGGGAGGTTCAGGGCTTATGTAAAAGTTGGCACCTAAGTCTAAAATAGTTTCTCCAGCCTGCAAGGGCGCAGGCCTCTGAAGAGAGCAGGGTCAGCTTTTAGGCTTTGCTTTAATTGTTGCTCTTGTAATCCTGAGATGTTAAATGCTTTTCTTATTGCAGACATAGGCTTGGGAGATGAACCTTTTTCAAACTAAGTGCCCTGCTAAGCTTCTGAGTGTTTTCATAAGACACCTTGGGGAATGTGGAGCTACAGCAGCTTTAGCCACTCTGAGTTGTGTCGAAATTTGGCTTTGTAAAGGCCGCTGTCTGGCCGGGGGAGCTCACAAGTTGGGGATTAGCTCACAATAGAATGCAGTCAATATGGGGGAGTCCCAAGAGCAGCGTCCTTGCTGCAAACCATGACCAGCAGGAAAGGGAGGGCGCTTTGCTCTAGCAGGAACATTCCAGGGAACACAGAGTCTAGGTCTAGACTTGCTTGCTCCACTGGGCAGCAGCCTCGTCGGCCAGCACTACAAAGCAGGCCAGTGCCATATGTGGGCAGTATAGATGGTGGCCTGTCCTCCACCAATTCTGGGAGGAAAGCCAGGAATCCATCTTCCAAAAAGGAGGCATTTGTGATGCCAGTTTATCAAGTAGGTTTTATGATTAGGACAACAGTATGGCCTTGGGAACAAGTAAGGTGATGGCATTCATTGGTATCTATATTTGATGTCACCTTTTGGCATCTTTTGGTGTCTTGTCAGTATACAATGGTATCTGATGGCGCATGTTGGTGTCTGATGGCCCACGTTGGTATCTGATGACCCATGTTGGTATCTGATGGCCCATGTTGGTATCTGATGGCCCATGTTGGTATCTGATGATGCATGTTGGTATCTGATGGCCCATGTTTGGTATCTGATGGCCCATGTTGGTATCTGATGGCCCATGTTGGTATCTGATGGCCCATGTTGGTATCTGATGGCCCATGTTGGTATATGATGACGCATGTTGGTATCTGATGGCCCATGTTTGGTATCTGATGGCCCATGTTGGTATCTGATGGTCCATGTTGGTATCTGATGGTCCATGTTGGTATCTGATGACCCATGTTTGGTATCTGATGGCCCATGTTGGTATCTGATGGACTATGTTGGTATCTGATGGCACATGTGGGTATCTGATTGCCCAT
>CAUYPK010148991.1:0-24381 GCA_963574355.1 Loris lydekkerianus | reverse complement strand
GGGGGAGGTTAGGATGGAGGGAGGGTGATGGGTGGTGCCACACCTAGGGTGCATCTTAGAATGGGTACAAGTGAAACTTACTAAAGGCAGGATACAAATATCTACATACAATAACTAAGAAAATGCCATGAAGGCTACATTGAACAGTTTGATAAGAATATTTCAGATTGTATATGAAACCAGCACATTGTACCCCTTGATTGCACTAATGTACACAGCTATGATTTAACAATAAAAAAGACAAAAAAAAAAAAAAAAAGAAATTAAAGTTCCACAGATGCAAATAAAATAATCTTACCCTTGTGAGTTAACAGTTCACAAACTCAGTGGTTTCCATGTGAAGTTTTGAAAGAGAAATAAGCACGGTAGACTGTGTAACCACATCTCGATTCCAGCTTCCACCTATTAGATGCCAATAGCAGACTTTCGTCCCACTGTATTGTGACAACAAAAAATGTCTTCAGATGTTGCCATGTCCTCTTGGGGAGAGGCAAAACTGCATTTGGTTGAAAACCATTACATCAGTACAATATAACCTTAATATCTATATTTTTACATTTAGTATGTAGTAGTAGAAGTCCACTTTTATTAATCTTCTTTTTCATTGGCTAGGCTCATCCTTTTAGTTTACTGGATGAATTATTTTTATAAATTTTATTTGTAATTTAATTTGAACTTATATATAGTAAAAATACTTGGGAAGTCAAATATGTGACCTTGTATGTCTTATCAGAAACATAACATGTCTCTCCTTTTATTTAAGCTTAATTTTTGTGGCCCTGAATATTTTATATTTTTGTTGTTTTTTGAACTGAAATATATTTTTCAGTTATATTTTCAACTTTTTATATTATAGAGGGAAAATCTTGGTTTTCATCTATTTATATTTTTCCATCTACTTTAATTACCTCCCTCTTTCTAACATACTTGTGATATAGTCTTGAGACTTTTTTATTTAGTAGACTATTGTACTGTTTGCAAATAATTACCATTTGTCTCCACCTCTCTAAAACATAATAGATGAGTGGCTCAGTGAGTAGGGTGCCGGCCCTATATACCAACGGTGGCGGGTTTGAACCTGGCTCTGGTCAAACTGCAATAACAACAACAACAACAACAACAACAACAAAAAATAGCTGGGCGTTGTGGCAGGTGCCTGTAGTCCCAGCTACTCTGGAGGCTGAGGCAAGAGAATCGCCTAAACCCAAGAGCTGGAGGTTGCTGTGAGCTGTGATGTCAGAGCACTCTACTGAGGGCAACAAAGTAAGACTCTGTCTCTAAAAAAAATAAAATAAATTAATAGATGAGTCATTATTGAAGACATCCTGTCTTGTTACTGATGTTAGGTAAAGAATGTCTTGAATTTAATCCTTAAGCACAGACTTATTGTTGATTTCACAATGACAACTGTTATAATGAGGGGAGTATTTTTCTGAAGACAAGGTCTTGGGGTGTTACTCCTGACCATAGGTAATCCACCTGCCTCAGTCTCCTAAAGTGTTGGTACTTACAGGAATGAGTCATCACACCCAGAGGAGGATGCTAACTTTAGAATTAGAAATTATCTTTTTATGACATGCTTTTTGATATCTATAGAATTTTTTAGTCTTTTGTTATATCTCTATGACCAGTTGCACTAATAATATCATCTTAGATTCCTGAAGTAAGCCTTATTGAGGTTTTAGTAAATGTTTCAGTTTTCATGATTTAGAATCTATAAATACCTTCCTTGATTAGAAAGCTATACCACAGTTATTAAGGGAAGTATGAGTACCAATACATAGAAACAAACATCCAACAATATGTTGCCAAAAAAAGGAAAAGCAGCTCTTTGCAGTTAAAACTTAGCCAGAAAAAAATCCTACTAAAGTCTCTTGTCTGTCAGTGTTTGTGTGACATGCCTACCTCTTGAAAATTAGTGTGTTATTGTGAGGAAGAATCATGCGTACCAGGCATAGAAAGTAGCAATGTTTTATACAGTTAATTAGGAAGATTTACAACTTTTTTATTGCTATGAATGTGTTTATATAAATCATTTTTCTAATATATTTTTATATTTTGATTGGGAGAATAAGTTTTTGGGAACTTTTTGCATCTTTTATAGTTACTTATGTATTCTGACATTCTTTTTGTTCGATTTTAGTGGGTGCAGCTGATATTTTTCTGTTGTAGAATTTGTTTTGTCTTTCCTATGGAATTTAATTATTGATTCAAATAGAAATCACTTAAAATTAAAATAAATTGCATTATGCTTGCCTAAATATACACTATTCCTGTTCATTTTTGTGTCATAAAATTACAATGGTAAAAATACAAATTGCAAAGGTCATGTGAGATTACTATAAAATTAGCATAAAAGGCCAAAATTGATATAAAAATAAGCAGTATAAGGAATGCTTGATTCCTAAGTTCTTGATTACTAAGTTCTTACTAACTGCTTGATTACTAAGTTCTTACTAAATGCTGTAATTGTATAGCCGAATGTCACACAAGATTTTAACACTGATTGTGTTGGTGTTTTAAAATAAATTAGGGAAAAATAGAAATATAAAATTGTCATACAAGATTAATGTTATTCAAGTTAAAATCTCTTTTTCCTAAAAGGAGTTTTAGTTTTTAATATTTTATTCTTTATTTGTATGTAAGAAATACGTCTACTTGGAAGAAGACAGTGGGAAATATTTGTTGCAGGTGAAGACAATTTAGACAGGCACAAGTGGTTGCCTGCATCCTCAATACAGCTATTTAACTTAACAGGGTAGAGATTTTTGGTTGGCCTGAGAAAGCCTACTTTTACAGTATAATTTCAGAGATTTGTGGAAGGATCTTAGATTAGGACTTTGTGGACCAAAGAGTGAAAGAATAACCTACCTCCCAGGTAACAGGAAAGCACTTTCTTCAAATTCCTAAAGTTTCTCTCGAAGAAAATTTCATGCAATGTTTACTTTAAGCTTATTATATTATTGATACTATTCTTCTATTTATTCATTCAAAAATGATCCTTGATAGAAATTTCCATATATAAGTAAAAAGGAAGAACTAAGAAGTGATTTATACATGGTTAAACAGCCATTACCCATATTAACCATAATAAATATGTCTTGCTAAGAACAAAAAGGTATCATTTTATATATGTCAAAATAACATGTAGGTCAGGAAGGGAAATCATCCCTAGTTTTCTTGTATTGTCCAAGAGGATAATAAAGATGTCGTGCTGTGTTAAGTATCAATTTGTAATTTTTTTATATTATAATAGAAAGAGTGAGCAGAAACACAAATCAATAAAGAAATTGGACTAATCACACAATTATCAAATGTAACTATCTTTCTCTGTTTATCTCTCTATATGTCCATCAATCTACTATCAATCTACTACTAAGTGCTCTGTTAAGAGCACTTAACAGAGAGCCGAATTTATATTACACCATAAAGCAGGTTATTAACAACTGTAAAGTTTTAAGTCATGTATTTATCAGGGGTTCATAAACTATGAACCATAGGCCACCTCCAGCCTGCTGCCTATTGTTTAAGTAAACTTTACATAATAATACAGCCATATTCATTACGCTACTATCATCTGTGGTTGCTTTCACTTTACAATGGCAGAGAACTCATGGTCCCTGGGATTTGGGGTTCTGCTAATTTAGTGATCTTGGTTCCCAAAGGAATATTGCTCATACCAGAGACATAGTAAGACTGTTCCATCAAACGGAAAATTGAGCCCACACCTGGCCCCTTGCTAGTAAATCAACAGGCAAACAAGGGGGAGAATGTGCTAATTGGCTGATTAATTCTGATTAGGAAGAAGAAAGGAATTTCTACTACTTGAAGGCCTTAACAAGAAATAAGTCTGAATTTCTGGGGTTCTCTGGAATATCACGTATATTCACAAATCAACAGTGAGTTGCTTGTTATTTCCAGTAGATGGTGCCCGAGTAACATGTACAGTTAACTTGATGGCTCCTCTAGGCTCCCCAAATGAAGATTTGTTTCCACTGCCAACCATCCTTCCTCACCCTGGAAAGGTTAAGTCCGTGTTCACAATTGCAAAAGCCAGCTGGACAGCCTCCTGCCTATGTATTGAGTTGAAAATTATTGCTTGTTTTACTTTTGGTTTTGAAAGAATAAAGGTCAAACCATTATCTTATATATCTATATAGACCTTTATTGATACAGTCTCTATAGAACCATAAAATAAATACATTCTTGAAATGAAATAAAAAAGTGAACATGAGGGCGATAACATATAATCATGTATAGCACTTTTAATTGAAAAATGAGATTTGAAAGGTGTGCTATATTTTTCATTCATACTATACACAGTTTCTAGAGTTACCTTTTAATCATAAGAAAACTTATCAAGTCTTGTTGATCTTTTATAGGGAATCCCTCATTAGCTGAAATAGCCAAGATGCTATAAAGTGTTTCAACTTAAATTTACAAAGCTATAGATAATAAAAAACATTTGCTAAGCAAAACTGATGAAAGGTTATGATATAAAAAGATTTAATTGCTTTTGGCAAAATGATTGAGAACAAAGACTCTGAGACAACCAAGGTTCAAACACTTGCTTTATATAATTTGCTCCAAAGTTCTTAGATGTCTTTCTGAACCTTTGTATCCTCAGCTGTAAAATGGAGATGGTAATAGTTTCTTCCTCATAGGTTTGCTTTGATATAACATGAGTACAAATAAAACATTTGGAACATATCTAGTATATAGGAAGTGCTAAATGTTACAAATATGAATTACCATTATTATTTCACAAATGTTAAACACAGTTTAAAATTTTCCTGTGTAATCTGGACTATTAATTTAAGGTAAATTTGTTCTTTTTTTTCTTACTTAAATATTTATGTAAATCATCTTTTTTTTACAGAATGAAACATTATCTGCCACTTAAATATCATGACATTCAAAGTATATTTAATTAAATTTGAATGGATTTCAATTAAAATGGGATTTAATTCATTAGTCATATAATTTGCCCATTCTTTTCTATGAATGACACATTCTCGTTCCATAGACAAATATTTATATTACTGACAATTGAAGTATACTTGTAAATTTTATGTTGAAATGTAATAAATATTTTACAACTCACATCTTATGTATTTCAAATAAGGTCTTGGAATTAATAGTTCAGTTGATTTTGCTGCTATAATCAGACACATGTTTTGTTCTCATTACAAAAGTTTGTTTAAGGGGCGGCGCCTGTGCTCAACAGAGTAGGGCGCCGGCCCCATATGCCAGAGGTGGCAGGTTCAAACCCAGCCCCAGCCAAAACTGCAAAATAATAATAATAATAATAATAATAATAATAATAATAAATAAAGAGAGGAACATCTTTAAAAAAAAAATTTGTTTAAGCTAACTCTAATGGAACCCCTGAAAAGTAATCCTCTAACTTCCTAACACTCTCTTTTATGAAGGTTGATGTACCTGTGTTATATTGAGACAATGTTACATACAAAGCGTTAAAAATTTCCTATATTGAAAGGCATGAACACTCTTGAAATTAACAAAATCCAGCACTGTACACTTAATTTGCAATTTAACAAGGTAATTCTAAAATTTTCTGATAAAAATAAATCATCAAGACTATAAAATAATATAGTAAAATAAAGACACAAAAAACATAAATTCAGGAAAGTGTAATTTACCAAAGAAAGCAACAAGATTTAATGCAATAATTATTATTTATTGTATTGTCATGAAAATTCAACAATGAAAAAGAATAGAGAGTTCAGAATTAGATATAATTGACTATTATAATTTAGACTATAAGAAAGTACATATCACTAAATATTGGTAAGCAGGATAATATTCAGTAAGTAATGTTGTATAGAAAAGCACACAATTTAGCATGCTAAAAAATAGTCTAGAAATATTAAAGGGGAAAATTTTTTTTAAATGGAAGTGCTAAGGACATCAATCCTCTCAAAAATCCTGCAAGATTTGTAGCCCTATTTGCATAGTATGATTGGAAAAGTTTATCTGAAGGAGGTTAAGTAATATGTGCAAGGTCTCAGTGTTAATTAGTTAACAAGAGCAAGGAATCAAATACAAGTTCATGTGAATACAAAGTCTATAATTATCCATTAAAATTCTATATAAATTGGTTAGAATTATGCCTTGTATGTATTGGACTAGGTAAGTTTATTATTGTTGATGGTGATGTAATCATTACTATCATTATCCACAGAGCAGGAGGAGGGGTGTAGGATTAGTCAAAATAAATAAATCAATTTATAAATAAATACCATTTAGAAACAAATAAATGACAATGTAAATATGTAGCATACTTTGGGTAATGTTACCAAAAGTTAGCTGGAATCTTTAAAATGTTTAAACCTCCTGAGATAACAATTCTTTGTAATTCATTTCAGTGTAATAGAAAGAAGTGGGTAAAAGACATTTTTGCACAAAGATGCTTCTGTGACAGTAAAAACTTGGAAATAATAAAATGTTGAAGAATCAAGATTAATTATTTAAATTATACTACAATAGCACAATAGGTATTTATTTGAAAAATGACAATTATGGAAGTAATACAGCAAAGGAAAACCATTATGAAAGCTAAAGAAGGATGAAATAAAGGTAATCATAATCAAATTGTGAATACAATGATGGGGAAAACTAGAGCAAAGAAAATCATACATGGAGTTGCCATGGGTTGAGTCTAGGGGTGGAATTCAGATAACTCTTTTCTCTTTTTAATAATCATTTTCATGTTTTTAAATTTATGAAATAAGAGATAATGCATATAGATAATTTGCTTAATCATGAATATAACTATTATTTCTAAATATAAACATAAATACATTTTATTATTTAAAGTTAAGGAATATGAGCTTTAATTAGATGGTTTTAGCTATTATAAAGAGAGAAGTTTAACATGTTAAATGATATTCATATTCCTCTTCCTCTTTGTCCAAATTTGGAAAGATTTGTTCCTTTTTAATCTTTAAATTAGTTCCACATTAGTAGCAATGGTGGGGTGGGGAGAAACCACGTCTTATTTTTATAGGAATGTACTGTGATTACAGCCAATCACTTTAGTACATTGTGAAGAAACTAAAGGCTTTTCTGACTTTCCTCTGCTCATTAATGCACCATTTTAAAAGCCAAATTTATAAAACTCTTCCTTGTGTAGCTCTTCCTTTTCGCATAAATTCATCTTCCTTAGTGCTAATGAGAAGATAATGACTATACTCTTGTGTCATAACCGCCATCCTTATTTTAATACATGAAAATTGATGGTGATTCTAAGGATAAGAATATTGGCCAAAAAGACACTGGAAATGAAACGGAAATCATGCACCTACTTGCTAAAACCTTTCTGTAAAGCTTTAAAGTTCACATAATTTTATTTTGTCTACTTCTAGGTACTTAAATTATATAGGCCTTATTTTGCACTGATTTCTTAATGAGAAGACTCTTGCAAATATTTATCCTTGACTGAATTCCACCATCTGCTGTCCCTAATACTACAATTCATTGCATCTAAGATGTTAATGATTGTACACCTTAGCATTATTTAATGGACCACTATGAAAAAATATAGTACAAATTGAATGATGAAAAATGTTTTGCTTGTATACACATTATTTATACTTGTTAAGAGTGCTTATTTAGACTTTGGACAGAATAATTCTGAAGTCTATTTTTATTTTATTATTTTTTTTTTTTTGAGACAGAGCCTCAAGCTGTCACCCTGGGTAGAGTGCTATGGCATCACAGCTCACAGCAACCTCCAAACTCCTGGGCTCAAGCGATTCTCCTGCCTCCACCTCCCAAGTAACTGGGACTACAGGTGCCTACCACAACGCCCGGCTATTTTTTGGTTGCAGCTGTCATTGTTTGGCAGGCCCAGGCTGGATTCAAACCCGCCAGCTCGGGTGTATGTGGCTGGTGCTTTAGCCGCTTGAGCCACAGGTGCCGAGCCAATTCTGAAGTCTAAACAAGCACTGTTGTTGTGGGTTTCTTCCAAATTGCTAACACCTGTTCTAGAAGTTTTGATGCCAGGGTTTCCTTGAAAATTACCAAATAACCACATTTCTTGCTCCCTTTCTTTCTTAGTTATTTGCTGAAAGACCTTCAAGAAATTTAGAACATGAAAAAAAAAAAAAAAAGAAAAGAAATTTAGAACATGCTGTCACAAAATACTCTATTTTAGTATATTGATTATTTTGAGCTGAAGTCTCTTGATAAACAGCAATTCAAATAAAAAAAAAAAGTTTTGCTGAAGTCCCTTTATCTGCCTAAAGACAAATACTCCAGGAGAAACTCAATTATCATCAATCCCTTCCCTGGGACTTTCATCAACCAGGAAAGATTGACTCATGCAATAGAAGACTAGAAGTTGACATTACAGGCAGATAAACTTTGTCACTATTATATCTCCCACCTGTTCTTCTGAGAGTCCACTCATCTTCCCTAAAAATCATTCACCCTTCCCCACCTTGTCTATGTCCTGCCTCCTCTTCCCTGTAAACTCCTATAAGCCCTTAAGTCTTACTGCTTTATTTTATATTCTTTTTTTTTTTCTTGAAATGCCCCTGTGTTCATTATGTTAAAAATTAATAAATGCTGATACCTTGCCTCCTGTTAATCTGCCTGTTGTCAGTTTATTTCAGAATCCTACCAGTCACTCCTAGGCCCATAGAGGTAAGTCTTTTCTGCCTTCAACCCTTGCAGTGAGTCCTTTCCTGACCACGATATATAAACTGTGGTAACATCACCCATATACCTATCCCTCTTCCCCTCATTAATTTTCTCCATTGCACTTATTGGTTTGTGACCTCAAAATACTTCATTATTTAAGTGTGTATATTCTGTTCCCCCAAATATGACAGACAGTAAGTTTTATATGGGAAGGATTTCTCTTTCTGTTTTTCTTTTTCTCCCAGCACTTCCCACAGTGCCTATCACGTAATAAGAATATAATAAATACATGATGAATGAATAAATGACTACTTACCTAAACTACAGAAAATTTAGAAAACTATTCCTAATTCACAGCAACTTCCCTTCCTTCCAAAGGCAGGGTGTTCACACTGAGGACGTGTATTTCTCTCTGACTTCTCTTCTATGTTAATGCTTTCAGTTGACTGTCTCTCTGGCTGTGTTCCTACTAACATGCATGAAACCTTCCACAGCTCCTGAGCTTAGAGTGCACCATCTCCCTCCACTCTGAATGGCTCAACTGTAAAACTTCTTACAGTCAACTCTTGGATTATCACCTACATGACTCTTTTCAAGTTATTTAATTTCTCACGAATTCGCTTGTGTGAATTCAATTAGATACTAATGTAAATAGCTTGGTGTGCCATCTGACACTTACCACATGCATTGTAAGTATTAGCCCTTTTTAAGTTTCGACCTTGAAGGCCTTGGGGTCTGGTTCTCATGTCCTATATTAGTTTGATCACCAGTCTTCAGATCTATTTGAAATGTATCATGTAGAGAAAGGAGCACACACAGATTCATGGGACAGGTCTCAGTCAATGTTCTTTTAAATGGGATAAATGTGAACTTTGTTTATTTATCCTTGGAAAGCACATAACGATTCAAAAGTGGATAGAGATAGACAGTCTGCTGCAGGGTTAGCAATATTTAGCCATGTATAGATCATACGTTTTCAAGTAATGTACATTACAAAAAGAATTCTTCAGGTTTCTGCCCATATTATTCCTGTACCCAAAATGGTTTGCCTCTGAGTATTCTGTGGCTCATTCTACTTTATTCATCATGTTATATCCTTTCCAGTGAGCCCTCCCTAACTATTCTGGAAGGTTGAGGCTTAACAAACTCTTTTTCTAATATTACAACCTATTCATTTTCTTTAGAGCGTTGTACATACTATTATTTTGGTTCACTTGTTTCTTTCAATGAGGACAGGAATAAATCACATTTACAGCACCCCCAAAAGAGACTTGGCACACAGAAAATATTCAATTAATACTTGTTAGATACATCAGTTATATAAAGAACCGGATTCCCCTGGGGCAGCACCTGTGGCTCAAAAGAGCAGGGCACCAGCCCCATATACTGGAGGTGGTGAGTTCAAACCCAGCCTTGGCCAAAAAAAAAAAAAAAAGAACCTGCAAAAAACAAACAAAAAAAAAGAATCAGACTCCCCAAAATGGAGACCTATAGAAATTCTATGAAAAATATTTGGAAATTTCTATTTCCTAAGTCATGTGACTACAACTCTGGGTTTACAACAAAAATGATCATAAATATATTGTTACTGTAAAAATGAGAAGACTTTATATACTCTCTCACATTTGCAAATCATTATCTATCTTACACAAAAGAAAAGATGATTAGATTAGTGCAGACGCCAAAATATCCTAGACTCAAGGAAACCTGATATTTCTCTCTGGCCTTTCTTCTATCTATAATGTTGGCAATCATTGAACTGTCTAGGTCTCCTCTACCCTGTAAAATGATAGGTTTGACATAAATCCTGAGAATTCTGTAGTTTCTCTCCTATTACTTTGTCTTTTATTTCTCTAGTGCTCATTTGTAACTTCTGGCATGGAGTCCAAAACAGCAAACTTGCACTTGTTTTTAATAAATATATCAAGCAAGTGACTTTGCTACTGCTGCTAATATCCTTCTAACTCCATTTCCTATCAGGGCTCATCTTAGAAGGAATAGACAATTAGAAGTTGCGATTTTCCCAACACTGCCAAATCCTGATGCCTGGACTGTGCAGAGAATAGCCCACGCCCATGAAATGGAAATAAGCCAAGAAGTTCTAACTTAAAAGACATGTTTGAGTTTCCTTCTAGAAATCAACACCTGCCCTTTTGCTACTAAATGCCATTATCATGATGAAGCTGGAAGTTCTGAAAAGATTGGGTTATACTTGTTACTGGGGAAAAAATAGGCTGCTATGCTCAATAAAAGAGTCAGCTGTCAATGCCAAATGATAGACCTGTGTGTGGTTGCCCGTAAAGCCCTTTTTATGACCAGTAAAAGAAAGCTGAGTTCACCTTTACCATGCCACATTCTGTTGGTAGAGACAGCAGAACATTGCCAGGCCTATCACGCTAAGGGTATATTTGGAATTAGAATCTGTTGACTAATTGTGTAAATACAATTCATAAAGGTCTACCCTCCCCAGAATGTGTAGTACTTTGACTCCTGGTCTCCAGTTGGCTATCATTTTCTCAGCTTTAACTTTATCTCTATCTAAATTAAATGACCTCATAAGCACTCTTCATTCCTGAATTTTTTTTTTATTTTTTTATTTTTATAAAGTCTCTGTGCTGAGTAAGTCCAAGCATTCCTTTTCTTACTGCCATTCCCATGTTTATAAGCAGATCTGGGATGACAGCCTCACATTTATGCCTACCAGGTATGCTCTACATTTGTGGATTCCAACCTCCACTGAAACTTAACCTTTAGACAATTTAAGATATGGCTGTAAATGTAGTAATGATTTCAGTATTTACTAAGTACCTACAACATGGCAGGGGCCGTGCTCAGCATATTACATTCAATATCTAATTTAGGGACAGGCACGATGTCCGTAATCCTAGCACTCTGGGAGAATAAGGTAGGAAGATTGCTTGAGCTCAGAAGTTTGAGACCAGCATGAGGAAGAATGAGACCATCTCCATTAAAAATAGAAAAATTAGCTGGGCATTCTGGCTGGGACCTGTAGTCCCAGCTACTTGGGAGGCTGAAGCAAGAGGATCACCTGAACCCAGGAGGTTGAGGTTGCTTTGAACTATGATGGCACCATGGTACTCTAGCCTGTGTAAACCCTGTCTCAAAGGAAAAAAAAAAAAAAAGTCTAATTTGGTACTTTGGATGCCTGTGAAGTAAAAAGGAGGCCAGGCTGAGGAAACACAGGATCAGAAGTAAGAGGTTAGGTACTCTGCCTGGTTACACACAAATAGCAAATGCCAAGTGAGATTTAGTCTCTGGCCTCTCTCACACCCAAGCCCCTGCTTTCAACGAAGCCCTTGATCAGCTCCGCTTGGCAGAGTGGGGGTGTGAAGGTGCTGGCAAAGAAATTTCAACCATGTGTTGAAGAATTACGTATGTATTTTAAAACACATAAGCCTAATCCAGAAACGTCATTTTCCATTTATTTTTGTCTACTTTTGAAACAAATATATGTTAACTATAGAAATTTCTGAAAATATACAAAGAAGTAAATAAAAATTATTTATCATTTCACTACCTAAAGGGGACTATGATTAACGTCTGATTATTTGCAGTGTTAAATAATTTAATGTCTTTAACTTGACATGTTTTAACAAAAAATTATTATTTACATAATTGATATATCAAATATAAAGGCTACATCCTTTTAAAAACTATATCATTATACTGTTAGCCTCGTCAGAGGTCATTAACTTTTATTGTAAATCAATTTTATCATAATATAATATCCCATCATTCAGATGTATATATAACCCACACAAATGTTTTTTTCTATTTTTAAAATTCAATTTATGATTCCAATTATTATAAATAATAATCAAATGAAAGTATCAATAAAAATAAAACTTTATTCATTTCCTTGTGGATAGATATGAGTGAATGGTTATTTTATTTAAAATCATATTTTAAATTTACATGTAAACTTAATTTATATCCTTTTCAAAAGTTTCCTGGATGATGGTCTTATTATTTACTATGGACAAACATCTAGTTTTCATACCTCACCTTTTTTTAACTTGTCTTTCACACTGTGTTAATATTTTCACTGATAGTACCAAAGCCATGATGTCTAAAACTACTGGCTCCTTAGAATAAATAAATGCAATAGCACTAGATACCAGTAATCATTATATTCTTTCACTACTGAATATTCACAGTAAACTAAAATGTGTGTGCATTTGTGTGCTTACAAATATTAAATTTTCACTCTTAAGTCTATGTTTTCACTGTTTTATGTTATGGGACTACACACATAGCCCTTTTGCTGCATAATGAAGTATAATAGTTGTCTTGAGGAAAAGCAAGCGTATGATTGAGTTGTGAGCTGAATTAGCTGATATTTCATATAATATCATTTTCACATGACTGAAAACAAACCGCCATTGTTCACACCTGGACATCTGATAGGTGTTTTCTCAAAAGTAAGCAAGTGTTTCCGTAACTTCAAGAAATACAACTGGCAGTGTTTGTTTCCAGTAAAAAATTGTAGCTTGTATAGAAAATTACAATTTTGGAATATTGGTGTCCACCATCATGAACCTGACAGCTTCCCAATAAAGACTTTTCTATTAATATTGTGATGATATTAATAAGTACTAATAAATATTTTTAATTTTTTTTAATGTTGAGAATTTGTTGAAGGTACAAAGAATCAAGTTACACTGATTACATTTGTTAGGTTAAAGTCCCTCTTATAATTGTGAACCATCTCCAAGAGGTGTGTTACACCCTGTGACCCACACCCCCTTCACTCCTTCCCTCTCCCTATATCTCCTTTCCCCACCCCCACCATGTTCTAGGTCATCAATTATCCTTGTATCAGAATTGAGTACATAGGATTCTTGCTTCTCCATAATTGTGATGCTTTACTGAGAATGTGTTCCACTTCCATCCAGTTTAATACAAAAGATGTAAAGTCTCCATCTTTTTAATGGCTGAATAGCATTCCATGGTATACATATACCATAACTTGTTAATCCATTCCTGGGTTGTGGGCATTTAGGCCTTTTCCACATTTTGGATATTATAAATTGAGCTGCCATAAAAAGTCTCATGCAAATGTCCTTATGACTAAAGAATGTTTTTTCTTCTGGGTAGATGCCTGATAATGGGATTGCAGGATCAAATGAGAGGTCTAATTAAAGTTCTTTGAGGATTCTTCATATACTACTAGCAAGTTGGCCAATTTCTGATTCCAAGGTGGTACTTTGAACCTTATATCCCCTGGAAGGGAGAAACACCACCATGTCCCCACAAGGTGGAAGGGCAAAGAGACAAAAGGGGGCTGAACTTCTCTTGATAACCACATTAATCCTACCAAGCAAGCAGAAAGTCCTCATAGCCTAATTATCTCTTAAAGATCCCGCCTCTTCATATTGCTACACTGAAAATTAGATTTCAACTTGGGCTTTGGAGGGGCAAACAAAATCAATAAACTGTGTGATTCATGATATCCTAGTAGTATCTTGATATTGGGTCCCTGTCTTTGGAACTGTGAACCCCAAAATTTGTTTCTATGTTACCCAGCCTGTGGTATTCTGTCATAACAGCACAAGATATGCTAAAAACACCATACAAGGAGAATTTTTTGCCTTTAACTTCAGAAAAAAGGGGAAAAGAATGAAAATAAATCCGACAAGGACTTCACTTGATAGATGAGGACTTCACTTCAATTGACAAGTCAGTTCCAAAATGACTCAGGTCTGGTTGCTCAGTTAGGATGGAAGCAGGTCTCTCTAGAAGATAAAATCTAACTATGAGGTGTACTTTGATAGAAATAGTTCTCATGAGAGAACGGCATGACTAGCCCAGCAGAGTTGTGAGATCTAAGTTCCCTAGAGCAGGGTGCTGGTGTTGGCAGGGCTTCAGAGGTTAGCCTTGAACACTAACAGGGTGTGTCCCTGTGGAGGCCGAGCTCTGAGTCTGTAGGAAAGCCCTGACATCTCAGCCCTGTCGTAGCATGAGAAGAGACGGCTCCTAAAGTGTAGCCTGCCACAGCCTAAGCTCTCAGACTGTTTGTCAAACTCCAGTGTACACACAGTTTAGAAGCCCAGTAGTTGAAATCAGTAACTCACAGATGGTATCTGACAAGGTGTGATGTCACATTCTCGAGGGATGGAAGTTCACTCCAAATTCTCACATATGGGGTCTGATAAGATGTCACATTTTCAAGGGAAGGAGGGACACACTCTACGTTCATTCTTATCTCAGCAAAACATATGTCACTCACATAGCAAGCCATGTGTTCAGAATCATTTCAACGCCACATGACAGGAGGAAATCATTTTGCCATGACTTTATAGCAAAATGCTATTTGTGTAAATTTTAAAAACACATAAAATAGCACTATTTATTTTTCAAGGATAAACAAGTATCTCCATAAATATATAGAAGTTAAATCGGAAAGATACTTAATAGTTGCTCCAGATAAATGACTTATGGTAGAAAAAAATGTATTGAAAAATAAATATAAGTAAATAGTACAAATTAAAATTTTAAAAGGCCCAACACAAAATTACAATGATCGTATGCCATGCATTTAATAATATTGTTAAGTTAAATTTTTATACCAAAGTTAACAAAAACAATGAAAATGGCATCTGATCAATCTCCCACCACTCATAAAAATATAACCTACAATTGTGTTGATGAAAGGATTCTTCTTTCTCTACCATAGTGACAAGAATATGCCCAACTAACTGTGGAAAAAAGTCAGCTGTTTCTTTCAGCCTTCTAATCAGTCTCAGAGATCCTGTCCCTTTTCATGAACAATTCCTAAATAAGAAAATATGACGGACCAAGGAAGGGGAAGGGAGGGGGGAGGTTTGGGTGGAGGGAGGGTGATGGGTTGGGCCACATCTATGGTGCATATTTTTATCTATAATAAAAAAATAAAAAAGGAAAAAAAAAATAAAAAAATAAAAAAATAAAAAAAACAGAGAGAGAGAATCACTTAAGTCCAAGAGTTTGAGGTTGCTGTGAGCTGTGATGCTACGACATTCTACCGAGGGCAAAAGAGTGAACCTATCTCAAAAAAAAAAAAAAAAAGAGTCTTTGGTAAAACTGAATAGGAGGAACAACTCATCTAAAACAGGGTCAGCAAAACTATGGCCATGGGTCAGCTACCTGTCTTTGTAAATAAAGGTTTATTAAACATAAAAAAAAAAAAAAGAAAAAGAAAATATGACCAGCTGTGGCTAGAGAACTTGGGAAGCATCATAGAATCTCTGGGAGGATATTGTGAATCTTTCCAACAAGTTGAAACCTTGACCATTGAGGCATAAAATACACCCCACCCATTATTTAATCTCTATGCACTTTTATTCCACTCCTCCCATACCTGATGACTTTCTTTTTCCTGGAAAATGAAAGTATTTTTTTCACAGTCCAGATAACATGCGAAATCAGTGAGTCAGAGTGCTAACTTTGAGGTAAGGTTTTGCGTATGTCAGGTATTTATATATATATATATTTTTTTTTTTCTATTTCCTAGGAAAATCTGAATATTTTACCCTGTTTTCCTTAATTGAGCATTTTTGAGCATTTTGAACTAACGTTTTTCTTACAAACCTTTGTGCCTTCCCTCTCATCTGCACAATCTTATTTATTATCTTCCTTCTCATGTGTACCTGCTACAGGAAAATTTGACAGTAAAATTTAATTTTTATTGTATTTTGTGAGCTTTCCAGAGATTTTCCCCCCAATCCCTTTGAGTAAAGCCCCATCACACCAAGTCCCCAACTCACATATCATGCTCCTAAACTTGTACACATGCAGTTACCTTAGACGTCCCTGCCAGCCAAAGAGCCAGGTGTCTCTACAGAGCTGAGTTACTATAGAAACAGTTCTGCTGCCAGTTCTAGATCCAGCCTTTCCTGCGGTGACTGATTCCCAGAGGTGAAGGAAGACAAACGTGAGTTTTAGAGCCGGAACTCTTTTTAGGCTTTCTGTTTTTCATGGCTTCCATCTCTATGGGACAGGTTCAATTTTTCTTCTTTCTTTGAAACTATATCTGAAAAGCAAGCAACATCACTACAAGATCTTGTCTTTTCTACTCTATGTAAACTCCACAGAGTGAATAGCCTGAAAGTATAGATTCCGAGAGGGTCACTCAGGCTGTGGTTGCTGACTGTGAGATGTTCCCAAACTGGTATGTAGACTAGAAAGGTATGAAAAGAAGATCTGAGACTATTTCTCAACTCCTCACTGACACATGTATTTTAAAATTAAATCTACAGATTCATCCTTGCAGAGGGCCAAATAAATATGGTCTAAATAGACAAAGACAAATAAATTATATTCTAAGCATTCTCCAGGGCTTCAGTTCCATGAGGTATTATTTGGTCTATTTCTTATGCAGAAACTAACTGATTCTCCACAGTTTGACCCATTCTATGGCCTACCCCAAACTTACCCAGGTTTCATCTTTGGGCCTGTTTCTCCAGAAACTTGTTCTAACCCCTCATCTACCTGTGACATCAATCCTAAGAGGCAGAAGGATGTTCCTTGGTCCTGAATGTAATGCTTATTCTTACAAAATATTACATTGCTTTATCTCTGTCCCCACTTTAGGAAATTCTAAGATTTCTTCCTTTTCTGTTGCTTCAGGTTCTAAGTGAAATAAAATGCTTCATCAGACCAGTGACCCCTGCATGTATCAAGTATCTGCCTTAGAGTAACTTGTTGCATATCCCTGCACTTCTTTATACAAGACTCATGGTTTCTTAATATTGGATTTCCTTTTAAAAATCAAAATGTCATCTTTAGTTTTCATATCCGCCTCTATGCATATGTCCTGTTAATTCTTTGCTAATCCTAACAACTATGAAGTTTTTCATGTATTACTTGCTTTATAATTAATATGAAGAGTAAAATTTAGAAGTGGTGTATTGTTAGGATTTTCTAATGCTAAGGGGAACATTTCGTTTGTTTTACCCTTAAGGGCATTGCAATTAATTTGCACCCCTAAATTCCACAACTTTCTGTAACGTTGTGTTTGAAATGTCATCACAGGAAGGAGTAAGTTTTTTGCTTCTATCATAAAAGCGGCACAAGTTTTGTACAGAGCACCCTACCTACCCAGGGACATGGAGAAGCTGAGAGCTACTGAGTCCAGGGCAGGAACCTCCACCTCCGACTCTGGAGAAGATCCTTCTCCCTCCGCACTGTCCTGCAGCCGGCTCCACCCCACCCCGCCCCAGGCGCACCCCGGGAAGTGCAGGCTGCCAACTAGACAACAGCTGACTGGCCGGCCCTGAAAGCAGGTCCTCCTCCGCACCTTCCAGCTGAGTGTGAACTGTCACTCTCCTGCTGGGGAAGTCACAGCGGTAGCACCTCTTTCTCAGTGGCGGGGCGATCCCCGGACCATGTTTTCCAGCCTGCGGAGCTGGAGCGCCAATGACCCTTACGAGCAGGTCCCGGGTAGGCTGGACGCGCAGGTAAAGCTCCTTGGTCCCGGGGGGAGAGGCGTGGCAAGTCTTTGGGCCCCTCTGGGGGGCGAGAGGGAAGTGGTAGTGCCGAGAGCTGCGTCCTTGGACCCTGAACGGAGGGTGGTGTCTTAGGACCTTGTTGCAGTAGAATCACACCCAGGCACGGATAGACATACACACTCAATCTTGAGAGCCAGATCAATCTCCAGGATGTTGTGAAATGTGAGCCATCGCGATCTCAGCCTTGGTGGTGCTGGAGCTGGGAAGAGGCGTCTTTGTTCAAAGAGATCAGTAACTCCACTGTAACCAGAAATGAGCACTGGGGAGAATGGGTAGAGCTGTCTTCATCACGGAAGGGTGCAAGTTGGGGTGGGATTCTACAACCAGTGGGTGATCCTGTTAAAACCGCGGGAGCGATTCAGGATAAAGGGTACTCGGTGTGTTAACTGACATGGGTTTGGGGAAGTTGAGGTCTGAGGCAAATTCAGAAACTGCAGAGACTTAATCCTGCCCCTTGATTACACCTGCTTTTTGCACAAGTGGAGTCACCTGCTGAGGCAGTAGTCAAAGCCATGAACCCCACAGGTGTGTGTTAGGAGCAATTTCCCCCGAGCAAAAGTTCCCTGTGTTTCGCTTATCATCTTTATACAAGACAGGAGTTTAGAAACAGCCCTTAATGCAAGTGATTCTGTAGACCTAACAAAGAGAAGGAAAAAAGAAATTCAGATTCAGGGGAAGTTGTTGGAATCTTTGCTTTTTTGGTAACTCCCAAAAGTCAAATAAATATTACAGCTATTCTCCTGATCACATATAGAAAGCTATACATTTCTTTTAAAGTAAAATACTCTTTTAAAAGCCTTTTAAATAGAGGGGCGAAATAAGTGACTTGAATATGTGAAAAAGCCCCATCAGGACAATAGCCCCTTTTTACCATACGGTAGAGATGACAAGCTTAATCAGTAAAACTGGTTTAATATCATTAGTGTAACAACACAGGTGACAAAAGGCAGTGAATCTCAAACTTGTAGATTGAAAAATTACCAAACTCTATTTTGTCACCCCAAACTCTAGTCAGTTCTTCTAGTATTTGAACAATGTTGCATTTTTGATTATTTTCCAACTTGAATCTGCTCAGGTTTAAAATACTCATTTTAATTCCATTCTCTATCTGCTTCAATGTAAAAAAATATATATATTTAAAATTTATCATTTCAAATTGTATCAAAAAAATTATGTGATTACATTTTACAGTTGACACTTTATATTTTCACTAGAATAGAGCTCAGGGAAAAATCCCTCCCTAACCCACCAGCTAAGAATATACTTTTCTGATTGAGTTTCTAGATTGGTGTGATGACCTAAGAATAGATTGCTTATCAATATCTTTTGGTAGTCATTTGCACCCACCCATAAACTCAGTTATTCATTTATTCATGCAAAACTTGTTTACTGTGAGCTAGGCCATGGGCTGAATCAGGAAAAACAGCAATAAATATAGTTTCTATCCTCCAGATACACCAAGTTTAATAGAAGAGAAGATGTCCCCAAATCATGAGATAGTTGGGGAAGGGGAGGGAAAATTCAGTGAGTGCAGATCTGGGGGAGCCCTTAAACTCCCTGAGGAGTTTGCTGAAAGTTCTGTCGTGATAAGAACCTGTATCTGAGCCTTGGAGGCTGCAGTGAAGAATCTGTGTCAGAGCCTTGGAGGCCGCAGTGGGAGGGAAAGAACCAGCAAAGGCAATAAATCCTGAGAAAGATTGAAGAGCCAAAACCAGGAGAAGGGAAGTGTAAGAAAGTCGACAAGAGAAAAGATCTCTCTAAGTTATGGAAAACAGTATTGAACAGGTATAAAGTTGAGAGTATGGGACTGTGGTTGGAAGATGGAATGAACTAACTGGATTAGATTTAGTCCTTCATACTTCTTAGTTGGAAGATCTTAGGTGTTTCTTAAGTGCTGGGCCTTAGTTTCCATACCTACAAATTGGGATGACAGAAATGGTTTCATCCTAAAGGTAGGCTATTTTATAAACCTATTTGGTGAGATAATGTACATAGTACAAAATCTGGCACGTTTGAAGTGATTAGAATACAAAAGTTCTTTTTGATATCTGAACGCTTTCCCTTCTTTATGAGCATGTACTTTCACTTTCTCATAACTTCAGTATTCCCAAACTCCTTCACAAAGGAAGCACCTGCAGTCAGGTTATGAGATATTAAACATAATAATCGGTCATGCAAACACTATCTCCATGAGGCCACAGCTCAGGCTGGACCCAAGGGAAATTGCAATATACTTCTCTAAGTCACCAACCCCTGGCTGTGTGGTGGTCTGGTGCTCTACTTCTGCTGCTCTACGATAATCTAGAAATAACAGGACCTCTACACTAGTGAAAATTGCTCTTAAATCGTCCATGTCAATGTATGATTGCATAATTCATACTATAAGTGCAATGGTAGAAAAGTTCAATAGATGATAAACTAGTTTGGAGAACAAAGCCTGTAATAGATGTGGAGAGACAGAGAAATGAGTAACTCACCTGGGGTCACTTAGGTCAGAATGAGAATGAATGTGTTAGAAAGGTGAGAAATATTTAATGGAGAAGATAGGAATAAATTATACCATTGAAAGATAATCTCCGATGGTCATTTTTTACATAGAAATTACTATGCATCAACACATAAATGATAGACTCAGTGAAATCCATAATATGAATTCAGTAATTACCTCTTCATTGAGAAGTCATTTTTACATTCTTGATGCTTTACATTCTTGATGCTTACATTCTTGAAGGATTAATTACCTGCACCAGATTTATTTATTTATTTTTTAAAAACTGGCTGCTATTCATTCTGGAAGATAAAATATGCTTTGGATTTACTGTGATATATTCATTATGAGATGTGTAGCCCACATCTAAGGAAACTATAATATTTATCAGAGAATGCACATGGGCTTTATATAATATGTTTTCAAGTGGATAGTCCTAGAGGGAATGTCAAATCAAATATTGAGTTGTAGGTCTACTAAATTAGCCATCTGTAGTAGCTTTGCAAGACTTAGGTGCTTAAAACAATAGCCATTGTATTTAATTCATGATTCTGTGGATTAGTTGGACTGTATCCTGTTTGGGTAGGCTTCGTTGATGGTACCTATTGAGCTCTTTTATGAATCTACAACTATCCAGCAGGTGTGCCAGGAGCTGGATAACATAGAGCCACTTTACTCATGTATCTGGCAGTTTTCAAGTTCTCCGCCACCCTGACAGACTGTCAGATGAGTGCCTCACTTCTCCTCCACAGCATCTGCCATCCTCCAGCAGCCTGGCTTGACTCAGTCACATGGCCACTCTGGGTTCTGAGCACAGCAAGAATGGAAGTACTATTGGGTTTCTTTCAATGCTACTCCTGTTGCATATCTGTAATCAAAATACAATGCCACCCTAGTTTCAAGGGGTGAGAAATAGATTGTATCTCCTGATGGGAAAAGCTGCAAAGAATTTGTAGCCATTTGCAGTCTGCCACAGAAATATATGTGTTTTGAGTATGAATAAGATTCTTTCATTGATGACAAATTATCAAATTGGCAATTACCTATATAATTGGAATATATGTAGTAAAATATAACCTCCATGTTAATTATAGGATTTTAGAATATTTCCCCAATAATTTGTGTACTTGTTTTTCAAATAATATGTTCAGTAACAATAGTGGTGATGATATTATTGCTCACATATTTGAGTTGTAGTTTGGGGCTCATGGTTTGATAAATTTTTTCTTTTCTTTTTTTTTAAGAGACAAGAGTATCACTTTGTCCACCCTCAGTAGAGTGCTATGGCATCACAGCTCACAGCAACCTCCAGCTCTTGGGCTTAGGTGATTCTCTAACCTCAGCCTCCCCAGTAGCTGGGACTACAGGCACCTGCCACACACCCAGCTGTTTTTTTGTTGCAGTTTGTCTGGGGCTGAGTTTGAACCCACCACCTTCGGTATACGGGGCCAGCACCATACTCACTGAGCCACAGGTGCCACCCTGATAATTTTTTTTTAATGTTTCTTTTAATTTCAAAATATTCTTGGGGCACAATTGATTTTGATTACATGTATCAATTCTGTTATGCTGGAGGCAAGGTTGCAAGTGTGCCCAGCATCCAAATAGTGTTCATTGCACCCATTGGGTAGGTTTCTCCCATCCCCAGCTCCCCACTCCCCATGTTTGATTTCTGCTGAGATTTACTTCCCTTTGTGCACATGTGAGCTCATCAGTTAGTTCCACTTTAATAGTGAGTACATGTGGGTTTTTCTCTCCCTATTCTTTAGATACTTTACTTAGAATAATGATCTCTAGTTTCATCCACATGTTGCAAAAGGCCTTAATTCATCCTTCTTCATGACCTAGTAGTACATATTCCGTAATATATGTGTACTACATTTTGTTAATCCACTCATGAATTGATGGGCACTTGGGTTGAGTCCTCAGCTTTGGAATTCTGAATTCTGCTGCAGTGAACATTGAGTGCAGGTGTCATCTGTCACTGTGCTTAGTTCTTACAACAATCTTGCAAGGGTAAATTTGTTTTGGTAAAGTACATGTACCTTAAATGACTTATATTATGCCATTTGCTATATACTGCAGGAAACAGATTTGAAGTCAATACGGTACTGTTTTCTTCTATACTTTGGATATTTTGCAGCAGAGTTTGAGAATTTTTAACATGTAGCAAACACTTTTTGAGTATGGAATCAGAACTGAGTTAGAGAAGACCAGTGCAAAAGTTGTTAAATGCAGGAGAGTTTCTAAAAATCAAATTTGACTCCGTCAGTTCTACTTTTTAAAATGCAAAGAGAGTGACAATGATTTTAAAAATGTAAAATGATAATTTTTGAGGCCTTCCCTTTTAAAA
Organism: Loris lydekkerianus; assembly: GCA_963574355.1. Lineage (NCBI taxonomy): Eukaryota > Metazoa > Chordata > Mammalia > Primates > Lorisidae > Loris > Loris lydekkerianus. The sequence continues at coordinate 1,364 of CAUYPK010148991.1, read as the reverse complement.
CTTTTCTTTTCTTGGTTGAACCCACCAAGAAATAGGAAGAATTTTATAAAATATTATAATTTACCTCCAAATAATGTATAATTATGAAAATATATATTTGGGAAATTATGTAAACACACAGACATACACCAAATACCTCTGATAGTTTCTTGTATTTTTCAGAAAAAAAGGCAAAACTGTCTTTTATTTATCAATTAAAACATTTTAAATTTAGCTTACACATATAAATACCTACACATGCATACACATACACACACACACACACACACACACACACACAGGCAAAAAAAGAAATAGAAACTTAAGGAATGATTTTTCTTTGCAATATGATTTATTGCTATGTGTCCAGTTGTAATATTGGGATAAATCTTTAAATTCCTCTAGTTCACCATCTAAGATTATCCACTTACCTTTCTTAATGATTATAGTATCAACATATCTGTAACTATTAGTAGAAAAAATTATTTCATGTGTACTTTTCTGTCTACTGACAAAAGCATTTCAAATGTAAATTAAAGACATTTTCTTTATTTACTGTTTGGTATATGTTTTCTTTTTCAGAAATTCAGTTCAGAAAAAAATGCTTCATTCTTCAGTAAGGTGACATATTCCTGGTTCAGCAGGTAAGAATTTTACCAATTTATTTGTAGCATACTATACTGAGGAAGACTCCAAGGGAAATAACTTATGAATGATATTCTTTTACTCTCAATATGAATATTTTTGCAAAATGACATTGTAAAGATTTGTTATATTATTTGTTACACAGAAATCACAGGTAATAACATACTAGTTTCCACAGAAAGGGTAAATACCTTCAGAAATGTACTAACTATCTTACAGAAAGTGTACTGAGCACTAGGGAGGGACAGAAAAATGATCTTTTTTTGGCATCAAGTATATGCTGCCCACTTTATATCTATTCTTTCATTCAATTCTCCAAGAACTATGACATAGGTATTCACAGATTAGCAAATTTAGTCTAAGGGAGAGAAAGAATCTGTCCATTGATACCCAGGTAGAAACAAATAAATGTTATAAACCAATTTCTGATGAGTCTGTATTTCATGATTTTCTTTCTTTCTTTCTTTCTTTCTTTCTTTCTTTCTTTCTTCCTATTTCATTCTACTCTTTACAAGGAATGCTCTTATATATACTTAATATGCTAGTATTAAAGCATATACATATCCACACATACACACAACTAATCATTTTAATAAGATGTATTAGGTCATTTCAAAAGTTTTGTCTGTTTTTATGAGTCTACTTTAAACTGTAATATCTCAGTGAATATTTATTCAATTTAATCGAAATAAGTGCCATTTGAATCAGTGCACTTTTGCCAACGTAACACAAGTTGATTA